>VZTD01005097.1:61767-103411 GCA_013397725.1 Rhagologus leucostigma | reverse complement strand
GCCCATCCCCGGTTCACTCCTGGCCCATTCCCAGCCCATTCCTGGCTCACTCCTGGCCCATTCCCAGCCCATTCCCAGCTCACTCTTGGCTCATTCCCGTCCCATTCCCAGCTCATTCCTGGCTCGTTCTTGGCCCATTCCCAGCTCATTCCCGGCTCATTCCTGGCTCATTCCCATTCTCGGCCCATTCCCGTCTCATTCCCAGCCCATTCCCCGCTCACTCCCGCCTCGTTCCCATCCCGTTCCTGGCCCATTCCTGGCTCACTCCCAGCCCATTCCTAGCCCATTCCTAGCCCATTCCCAGCCCATTCCCAGCCCATTCCCAGCCCATTCCTGGCTCATTCCCAGCTCATTCCCAGCCCATTCCTGGCCTATTCCCAGATCATTCCCGGCTCACTCCCAGCTCATTCCCGGCTCATTCCTGATGCAGGGACAGCTTCAAAGCGAGATCCCTCCCGCTGACAGCAAAGGCAAGGCGCAGGTGGGATAAACAAAGGGATGCAAATGCGCTCCTCGGGTGGCTGCAAGCTCCGGTTTTCCCGATCCTCTGCATCCTGATTTATTTTCGGCTTCCCACGGATCCCAGAGCTCTTTTGGGACCCGGCCTGGCACCAGGGACAGTGGGGCTGGAAAACTCCATGTTTGGATTCTGCTGGGGTGACTGGAAGCTTGTTTTCCATGCCAGGGTTTGCCTTCAGGATCTGAGCCGGTTTAGGGATCAACACCCAAAAAATTAGGGAAAACGGAGCCTTTTGTGAAAGAAAAAAAAAAAAAGGAAAATCAGGGAAAACGGAGCCTTTTATGAAAGGAAAAAAATCAAAGAAAATCAGAGAAAATCAAGGAAGATGGAGCCGTTGATGTCTTTATTTGATCCATATCAGTGATGATTTTATATCATGATTCTCTTCCTGATTTTTTTGGAAGGGGAGGGAATTTTGCAAACCCTCATCTCCCATCCCACCTGGTCCCCCTGGGATTCTCCAGTGTCACCCAACCAGGTGACACTGCAGCACTTGGGTTGTCCCAGTTGGGGCCATCACCACCCACTGGGATAATCCAGCCCTGCCTCGGAGCTGAGGGAAGCTCCGGAGCCTCAGGAATTCTCAGATTCTGAGAGGGATATTTGGGACATGGATCATCCTCTCTCCCCCTAGATGGGACAGTGACACTTCTGCTCCCTCTGGGGTGTCCTGGTCCCTTTGATGTGGCTGAGAGGGACCAGCGGCCCTGAAAAATGAAACTTCCCAGATTTTGGGAACACAGAGCACAGTGTGGGACCAAAGGACAGGCTGGGCGGTTCCAGTGGTTCTGCTCAGCCTGAGGAGCTGCGGAAGGAGAGCTGAGACCCTGAGAGGGTTCCTGCGCTTGCTTAAATCCCGAAGAACTTCACCATTTAGGGATCAAATCCCAAGTTTTGTGCTTTTCACTCTGTTTTTCCACTTCTAAATCCTGGCCAAGCCCTTGTAAAGCCACCGTTGTCACCTTAAGGGATCAGAACCTTCCTCCTTCCCAAAGGATCTGGAATTTCTGCAGTTGTGCCGTGTTTTGAAGCACGGAGGGTGCAGGCTCCTGTACCTGGGATGATCGGAGGTGTTGAGGCTCCTCAGGGAGATCCTGGATCGGCTGGAAGCACAAGTTCCCAGGTTCCTGGTTAATTAAAACACTCACCAGGAGACTGTAGTCGCAAATGAGTCGTTTATAGATGAGATGGGAAGGGAAGGGTTAACAGGAGCTGCAGGGAGAACCCTGGGCTCTTCCCTGGGTGCAGCAGGCAGGGATGGGGATGGAAAATCCCACGGGATCACAAAACATGAGAGCAGAGGCAGCAGATGGGTCAACAGCGATCAAGAATCCCAGAATCCTGGGATGGTTTGGGTTGGGAAGGACCTTAAATCCCACCCAGTGCCACCCCTGCCATGGGCAGGGACACCTCCCACTGCCCCAGGGTGCTCCAACCTGGCCTGGGACACTTCCAGGGATCCAGGGGCTTCTCTGGGAATTCCATCCCACCCCCTCCCCACCCTCATTCCTTCCCGATATCCCATCTCTCCCTGCCCTCCGGCAGTGGGAAGCAGCGTGGGGAATGGATTGGGAGCAGCCTGAGGATGCGGATCCCGGCGTGAGGATGCCGCGCCTGAGCTGTCCTTGCCCTTTGTCCTCATCCAAACTCCCCAAAAGTCGGTTTTTCCATGTTTTTCCGGGCACTAGAGGGCTGCAGAGACCTGCGTTTGCGGCTGCAGCGCGGCTCCGGCCCTCGCTCCGCTCCTGGAAGGAAAACGGGAACCGCGGGTGCGGGAATGGGGTTGGATCTCCTCTCTCGGACGGAGGATTTGGGATTTTGGGGTGCAGGAATCGGGGAGGGGGGGAAGCGGGACGGAAGGGAGGGACGGGAGGTTCTGCTCCTAAATCCCAAAGCAGCCCAGTTTGTCCCCATTCCCTGCCCAGAGCAGCGTCCCGGTGGGATCTGAGCATTGCCCAGGACAAGGACACCCCACCCTCCCCGGAAAACTCATCCAGGCTTTGATCTTTGTACATTTAAGGGGGAAAAAGGAAAAAAAAAAAAGGGAAAAGGCTTTTTTTGGCATGTAAATGAATCCCAGTTTTGCCCACTGACTCCCGTCCTTCCAGTGAACACCCCTGGGATGTTCTGGGTCCATCCGGAAGGTTCTGTGGGGTCACTCCTCTGGAACTGTGGCTTTTCCCGAGGTTTGTGTTTATCATCAGGAACCTTCACCCGGATCCTCGTGGTTGTTTTAGTGCCTGAGGGTCTCCCAAGATCTTTCCTCCAGCATCACTTCCCTAAAAGCTGCTTCCCTCCATCCCACACTCTTTGGAATCCCTTCCTTCTTCCCAGTGGATATGGGATCATGGAATCCCAGAATGGTTTGGGTGGGAAGGGACCTTAAATCCCATCTGATCCCACCCCTGCCATGGGCAGGGACACCTCCCGCTGTCCCAGGGTACTCCAAGCCCCGTCCAACCTGGCCTTGGACACTTCCAGGAGAATCCACAGCTTCCCTGGACAACCTGCTCCAGTTCCTCACCCAGAAATCCACCTGGAATTCGACCCTCAGGACCCAACACCTGCGAGGGGGACACAGCAAGGGCTGGGAGGGTTTTGGACACTCCCAGAAGCTCCTTCTCCTAAAACCACCCAAATTCCACCTGAGCAGCCTCCACCCCCTTCCCTTCTGGGATAAATTCAGGTTTATTTAAATTTATCCAGGTTTTTTCCAGCAGATGGCAGGGAGAGACCAGGGAAGCAGGGAGGGATGCGGAGGTGTGGGACAGCCCGGGATGAGACCCCTGGGAGCCCCTCGGTGGAGGGGACGGGTTCATGCCGGGATTGACATGGAATTTTCTACTGCTGGAGCAGAAAAGGAGCCTTTGAGGGACATTTCTGTCCGCACCACAGGACCCTGTGTCCCTCTGGAATAAATTCCCTCTGATTAAAAGGGTAATCGGGGAGAGATTTTAATTCAGGTGGATAATTTGGCCACTGTGTTTCCCCTCCAGTGGATGGGGGCAAAAATTCCAAGGAAAAAATTCCAAGGAAATCTGAGCCAGAGAAATCCCTCAGCCCACGCTGTTTTCCCGTTGGAATTCTGTTGGAATTTGCTGTGCTGATGCTGAGCAAGGCCAGAGTTTCCGCGGGCAGGAGCTGGGTGAGGGCGCGGTGGCTGGGAAGGGACACAGGGATGGCACGGGGACAAGGAGGGATGGCACATTCCCGGCTCTGGAACAGCAGGAAAAGTCAAATTCCTGGCCCTGAACACCCTCCCTATGGAATCGCTCCCTCTCCTTGTCCCTGCACTCAATGCCACCTTCAGCATTTTTGAGGTGTTTAATTACTTTTTGAAATATAATTTATGTAAATTAACGCTTTCTCCTTGAATAACAGAGCAGGAAAGGGCCTCATGCTGAGGGCACATTCCCAGAACGGCTCCTGGTCCCCTTTCCCAGGGCTAAAGATGCTCCAGGTTTCCCAAAACAAGACCAGACTCCTTAAAAATATCTTTTTTATCTTTCTGCTGGAGGCACTGAGAAAGGAGCTGGTTTGATGCTCAATCTCCTGGTTTTTAGATATTAAAAATATTTATAAATTTATATTTTTGTATCGATGACCCCAAGGTCGCTTTGCTGAGGAGGCTTCAGCCCTGGCCATCGCTGGGAGATGTTTCATGGAATCCTGGAATGGTTTGGGTTGGGAGGGACCTTAAGTCCCATCCAGTGCCCCCCCTGCCAGGGCAGGGACACCTCCCACTGCCCCAGGGTGCTCCAACCTGGCCTTGGGCACTGCCAGGGATCCAGGGGCAGCCACAGCTGCTCTGGGAATTCCATCCCAGCCCCTCCCCATCCTCACAGCCAGGAATTCCTTCCCAATATCCCATTTAAATCTCCCCTTTCCCAGCGGGAAGCCATTCCCTGTGTCCTGCCCCTCCGTTCCTTGTCCCCAGTCCCTCTCCAGCTCTCCTGGAGCCCCTTTAGGCCCTGGAATGTGCTGGAAGCTCTCCCTGGATCCTTCCCTTCTCCAGGTGAACATCCCCAGCTCTCCCAGCCCGGTTCCAGAGGGGCTCCAGCCCCTCATGGTTTCCTCTGGATTTGCTCTGATGTTTTCCACGTCACCTATGGGAGATAAACATGGGAGGGACATCCCCATTCCCCCCAAATTTCCTCTTAATCCCAATTTCCTGAAGTTGTTTCCACTCCCCAAGCCCCGCTCCCGATTTCTGTTTCCAGGTAAATTTTACTCCTTGAAAAACCCCAAAATAAATGAAAAGTGAGGCTGTGACTCTGTTTGGGGGCCTGCTCCTTTGGAAAGGGAATTGCTTCAAGCAGCAGGAACAAGTCCTAATCCCAGGACTCCGGAGCCAGCATGGGAGAGGAGGGGGAGTCAGGGAGTCACTGCAGTTTCTACTTGGATTTTTGGGATGGAACTGCTGGATTTGAAGAGGTGGAAGTGGGGGATGAAGGGAAAGGGGGAGGCAAATCACAGACTTTGAGCAGCTGGTAAATGCGAGGTGGGATTCATGGATTAACTTCAGGTGGGA
Source organism: Rhagologus leucostigma (assembly GCA_013397725.1). NCBI lineage: Eukaryota > Metazoa > Chordata > Aves > Passeriformes > Rhagologus > Rhagologus leucostigma. Next base: position 98,360 of record VZTD01005097.1, on the reverse strand, counting down.
TTAATGGATTGATACGAGGTGGGATTCATGGATTGATATGGGATTCATGGACTGATATGAGGTGAGATTCATGGATTGACACGAGGTGGGAGTCATGGATTGACACGAGGTGGGATTCATGGACTGATACAAGGTGGGATTCACGGACTGATACGACGTGGAACTCATGGATTGATACGACGTGGAACTCATGGATTGATATGAGGTGGGATTCATGGATTAGTAGGAGGTGGGATTCATGGATTGATACGAGGTGGGATTCATGGATTGATATGGGATTCATGGACTGATATGAGGTGAGATTCATGGATTGACACGAGGTGGGAGTCATGGATTGACACGAGGTGGGATTCATGGACTGATACAAGGTGGGATTCATGGATTGACACAAAGTGGGATTCATGGACTGATAGGAGGTGGGATTCACAGACTGATACAAGGTGGAACTCATGGACTGACACAAGATGGGATTCATGGACTGATACAAGGTGGGATTCATGGACTGATACAAGGTGGGATTCACGGACTGATACGACGTGGAACTCATGGATTGATACGACGTGGAACTCATGGATTGATATGAGGTGGGATTCATGGATTAGTAGGAGGTGGGATTCATGGATTGATACGAGGTGGGATTCATGGACTGATAGGAGGTGGGATTCACAGACTGATACAAGGTGGAACTCATGGAGTGACACAAGATGGGATTCATGGAGTGATACGAGGTGGAACTCATGGATTGATACGAGGTGGAACTCATGGATTGATATGAGGTGGGATTCATGGATTAGTAGGAGGTGGGATTCATGGATTGATACGAGGTGGAATTCATGGATTAATGCGAGGTGGGATTCATGGATGGAGCACACCTGGGGATGGGGTCCCAGTCAATATTCCCTGGCTTCCATGGGAATGAGTGAGGGATAATCAGTCCTGGTAAATGTTCCCTGTCATCAGGGTGTTGTAGAGCAAACTAACATGGAATTACGGCATTGTTTGGGTTGGAAAAGGCCTTTAGGATCATCGAGTCCAACCGTGCCCCCAGCACTGCCAAGGCCACCCTAAACCATGTCCCCACGTGCCACATCCACTGCTAAATCCCCCCTGGAATGAACCAGACAACGCGTTCCATGAAGGAATTTCCCCAGTATCCAACCTGAACCTCCCCAACTTGAGGCCGTTCCCTCGAAGCCACAGAAATACAACAAAGCCCCATCCCAGACCGGGCTGTGGCGTCGCCTTTTGCCCATTCCAGCCCTTTCTCCTTGACTTCCAACAGCTTTTCCCAAAGGAACGTTGATCCAACCACTGCAGCCATTATTTCTCTACCCTTTATATCTCTGGTGAACGATATTTTTGCACAGAAAAATAAATCACTGCATTGCTTTTTATCCCTCTGTCTGTTCCCAGGAAGAAGCTGGAGAAAATTCTCCATGTGATCTCGACTGATCACCTCCAAGTTTTCTCTCGGGTTTATGATTCCAGGATTTAAGAAGCCCAGAATGGTTTAGGACCTTTAAGACCAGCCAGTTCCACTTCTCTGCTGCGGTCTCCCACCAGGCCAGACTGCTCAATCCATAACTCAGGAAACCAGGAACAAATCAACAGTGAATAAATGGAAATAATCCCATGGTTTAAACCCTTCCTATCCTTTCCCCTTTGCCTTAAGCCTGGCTCCTCCATCCTGGGAAACACTGTTGGTGGGAAAACACACCCGGAGTGAGTCATACCGCAAATACTGAGGCATCGATGCCTTTATCTCACACAGGAATGGAAACAGGAGGAGAAGGAGGCTCCTGGTGAACATTCCCGCTGCCTGCTCTGCCATCCAGGGCTGAAGCATTCCCAGGTCCTTCCTCACAGCTCTGGAAGTGGCTGGTTTGGAGGCTGGATGTGGAGATGGACCTTGAAAAAAAGGTCTGGGGGTTCATTCCGTACAAAGAACCTTCCTACACAAGGGGTTTGGGCAGCTCTCCTTCCTCCTCCTCCTCCTCCTCTTTCTCCTCTTTCTCCTCCTCCTCTTTCTCCTCCTCCTCTTCCTCTTTCTCCTCCTCCTCCTTCTCCTTCTCCTTCTCCTTCTCCTTCTCCTTCTCCTTCTCCTTCTCCTTCTCCTTCTCCTTCTCCTTCTCCTTCTCCTTCTCCTTCTCCTTCTCCTTCTCCTTCTCCTTCTCCTTCTCCTTCTCCTTCTCCTTCTCCTTCTCCTTCTCCTTCTCCTTCTCCTTCTCCTTCTCCTTCTCCTTCTCCTTCTCCTTCTCCTTCTCCTTCTCCTTCTCCTTCTCCTTCTCCTTCTCCTTCTCCTTCTCCTTCTCCTTCTCCTTCTCCTTCTCCTTCTCCTTCTCCTTCTCCTTCTCCTTCTCCTTCTCCTTCTCCTTCCCCTTCTCCTTCTCCTTCTCCTTCTCCTTCTCCTTTTCTTTCCTCTTCTCCTCCTCTTCTTCCTCCTCCTCCTCCTCCTTCTCCTTCCTCCACCCTTTATTTTCCTTTTATTTCCCTCTGAGCAGTTGGAATTCAAGGGGACACGCTGGGGACACACAGGGAACACACTGGGGACGCACTGGCCCAGCCTGATCCTGATTTTTGGCAGAGAATCTATAAAAAGGGGATATTTTCTGAAAGAGAAGCCTGGAAATAGCTACACACCTCCAAATCCATGGGTGGGTAAAGCTGGGTGCTAACGAAGGGCACCCGGAGCTAACCAGGATGTGGGAGGGAGATATCCAAATATTTTGGGGTTGGAGAGCTGGTTCTGCCTGGTTCTCCATAAATTTAGATCCCAAAAACTGGGAATCAGAGAATCCCAGAAAAGGTTTGGGTTGGGAGAGACCTTAAAGTCTGTCCAGTCCCATGGGTGGGGACACCTCCCACTATCCCAGGGTGCTCCAAGCCCCGTCCGGCCTGGCCTTGGACACTTCCAGGGATCCAGGGGCAGCCAAGGCTTCTCTGGGCACCCTGTGCCGGTGACCATCAAACCCAGACATTAACCCAACAGGATGTGGAGACAACAGCGTGAAAATCCCAGCAGAGTCCCTCCCTCAAGGATCAGAGCCCAAAAATCCCAAATGGAAAAACCTCGCAGGTTTGCCAGACAAGGAAAAATTCAGCAGATCACAGAAAACCCAACACCACTGATGCTGAAAACCCTGGGAGGTGGAGGAGAATCCATGGAACCATTTGGGCTTCGGAGGACACAGCCTGAAAATGACTTTACTGAAATAAAACACTGAAAAGGCTCAGAGATTTATGAGCCTTGTAAAGCTCCCGAATGCCAATTCCTGACTGCAGGAAAAATCCCTTTCCATATGTTTATTAAAAACTTATGCCCGTGCCCATTAGGCTGCACAGCAAACGATCCTTTCTCCTCCCACTAGAAGGAAAACGCTTCTCCAATTGCAAGGAAATCCTTCTGTGGCAGAAGGAACCCTCCGAGGCAACAGCCTCCTGCAGGAAAAGGAGCTGGGATTCTTTTCTGCTCCAGAATTTCTCAGTTTTAATCAATGCATTAATTATCACAAACACAAAGCCCTTAATTGCTGTGTTCGTTCCTAACGAGGGTGGTGAAGGAGTGGGAAAGGGCAGGTTGGAAGCACAGACTGGAGGGTTTAACATCAAAGAAAAAGAGAATTTGATTGGATGTGATAAAATTTTGGGTTCTGGTCGATGATCAGAGAAGAGAAGGATCTGGAGAGACCCTAAAGTCCCTTCCAGAGCCCAGAGCAGCTTGGGACAACGGATGGAGGGACAGGACACAGGGAGTGGCTTCCCACTGCCGGAGGGCAGGGAGAGATGGGATATTGGGAAGGAATGAGGGTGGGGAGGGGGTGGGATGGAATTCCCAGAGAAGCCCCTGGATCCCTGGAAGTGTCCCAGGCCAGGTTGGAGCACCCTGGGGCAGTGGGAGGTGTCCCTGCCCATGGCAGGGGTGGCACTGGGTGGGATTTAAGGTCCTTCCCAACCCAAACCATCCCAGGATTCTGGGATTCTTGATTGCTGTTGACCCATCTGCTCCCTCTGCTCTCATGTTTTGTGATCCCGTGGGATTTTCCATCCCCGTCCCTGCCTGCTGCACCCAGGGAAGAGCCCAGGGTTCTCCCTGTAGCTCCTGTTAACCCTTCCCTTCCCATCTCATCTATAAACGACTCATTTGTGACTGCAGTCTCCTGGTGAGCGTTTTAATTAACCAGGAGCCTGGGAACTTGTGCTTCCAGCCGATCCAGGATCTCCCTGAGGAGCCTCAACACCTCCGATCATCCCAGGTACAGGAGCCTGCACCCTCCGTGCCTCAAAACACGGCACAACTGCAGAAACTCCAAAGAAAACTGAAAATACAGGAATTTTTCAGCTCTTCCTGAGGTTCAGGTTGTTGTGGAGCAAACTAATGTGGAATTATGGAATCGCTTTGATTGGAAAAGCCCTCTGAGATCATTGATTCCAATTGTTCAGCACTGCCAAGGCCACCACTAATCCATGTCCCCAAGTGCCACATCCACTGTGAAGTCCCCCCAGGAATGGGGACTGCACCCCTGCCACGGCTGGACAACTCTTTCCACGAAGGATTTTCCCTAAATCCAACCTAAACTTCCCCTGGCACAACCTGAGGCCGTTCCCTCTTGTCAACATTATCTCATGGAATCAATTTATCCCATGGATTTATCCTGTGTTTTCCTCTTCTCCCAGGTGCGGTTAAAAATGAAAAGTTCACTTTAAAACCTCTTGGGAGGGGAGGTTATAAACTCCCCCCCCCATCTCACGTTGTTTTATTCCATAATTTGCATTTTGGGAAGGAAAAAGCAGCTTTTCCACAAGGCTCCTGAGTATAAATCCCAGTTTATTGTTCTCCATCGGGGCAAAACGCTCACTCCACACCAGGTGCCTGAAATTAAGAGACTCCGGGTTTAAAGGAGGGAGAAAATTGGCAAAAAACCACTCCTGGATTTATTCTAGGCTTGAAAAGCCCTGATTTAATTAATCTGCCTTCATCAGGAGCACAAAGCCTGGGTCTAATTGCGAGCTCTGAAGCGTTGGTTGTCCAAGTGGTTGGAGAGTGGTTACGGATGAAAGGGAGGGAAACAAGGCAGTGATGGATGCGGGGATTTTTGGGAGCTCTGTCTCATTGCCTCCTCACGGGAAGCGGTTGGAAATCGGCTGCAAAGTCATAAAAGAAAATTAAAACACATAAAACTTTGTTAAAGTAATGGGGAAAGGCCTGTGAGAAACGGGAAAAGCAGCGAGGAGCTGGGAGGTGGGGAGTGAAACACCTTGGAAAGATGTTTGTGTGCTCTGGGAAAGCATGGAATGGAATCTTGGAATGGTTTGGGTTGGGAAGGGACCTTAAATTCAATCCCATCCCACCCCTGCCATGGCAGGGACACCTCCCAGTGTCCCAAGGTGCTCTGAGCCCCGTCCAACCTGGCCTTGGGCACTGCCAGGGATCCAGGGGCAGCCACAGCTGCTCTGGGAATTCCATCCCAGCTCTTCCCCACCCTCACAGGGACGAATTCCTTCCCAATATCCAATCTAACCCTGCCCTCTGGCAGTGGGAAGCCATTCCCTGTGTCCCGTTCCTCCAGGCTCTTACAAATGGTCTGTCTCCAATGTCCCTCTCCACTGGCAATGCCAGAGCCTTGAAAATCCAGCATAATCTACCAAGAGTTGGGATTGTCCAGCCTGGAGAAGGGAAGGCTCCAGAGAGACCTCAAAGCCCCTCCCAGGTCCTAAAGGGGCTCCAGGAGAGCTGGAGAGGGACTGGGGACAAGGGGTGAAGGGACAGGACACAGGGAATGGCTTCAAAGTCATGGAGAGGCGGATTTGATGAAAGGAAGGACTGGAAGGAATCAAATTCCCTTGGTATTGGGAAGGAATTCCTGGCTGTGAGGATGGGGAGGGGCTGGGATGGAATTCCCAGAGCAGCTGTGGCTGCCCCTGGATCCCTGGAAGTGCCCAAGGCCAGGTTGGAGCACTCTGGGACAGTGGGAGGTGTCCCTGGCCATGGCAGGGGTGGCATTGGATGAGCTCTAAGATCCATTCCCAACATTCCTGCCATTCCCTGCTTGCACTCATTGCTTTGGAGCTCCATTCCCGTGATGGCACAGCAGGGAACGGGGCCCACAGCTCCTCGTTATCCAAGGAAAAGGGAAGAAATCCACTCAGGAAGCAGCAATACAATAACGAGACACGTTATTGAACCTCTGTCTCCTGAGCAGGATCATGACCTGGGAAAGGAATTATTTATTTTGAAATCCCTACTTTTCTCTAAATGAAGACTTTCAAAAAGAAAACCTCGTTGCCAAATCTGCATTAAAGACCTAATCCGGGCAGCTCCTTATCCCATAAAGTTGTGATTGAAAAAGGGAGAAGATAATGGGAGCTTTTGTCCTGGATATCTGAGGAGACTTTGGGAAGCCAAGACTTTCATGTGAGTCGTGTTAAAGGATTTTCTGCAAAATTCTCCGTCTGAGAGAGAAGAAAAACCTGGCCTGCAGCCCTCAGGATCTCTCATTTTAAGTTCGTTGAACCTTAAAAAAGTTTTACCTTTATTTGTCTTGGGGATTTTATTTTCCTCTCCCTTCGGATGCAATCGCTGTCGGAAAACCCTGGTTAGGGAGATGGCAAAGCTGATGATTTATAAACCCCTACAGAGGAGGAGCTCAGCCGCTTCTGTGCATGGAAATCCTCCTCCTGCAAGCGGGATCCAACCCCCACCACGTGAGAAAATTCAGGAAAAAAATGGGATTTGGAGCGACTGGCTAGAAAAGTGAGATCCCCGCGGCTGGAAGCGCAGGAGACGTCGAGGCTGAGTTAGCACCGTGCTCTTTCCATAATTTCCTCGTGACAGCCCCGGCTCTGGTGGCATCTCCAGCACTCCCCGGTTCCAGTGACGTCTCCAGCATTCCCTGCTCCCGCCGAGAAGCTCTGAACAGCCAGATGCGAGCAGTAAATCCTGATTTTCTCTTCTGGGAACTGGGGCAGATGCAAAAGAGACTTCGCCAAACTCCGTCCTGGAGCTGGGAGCAAAGTTTTGCCTCCTGCAGCAAGAGCTGAAGCCGGCTCCGAGCTTCCTGATTAGTCTGATCCCTGATTAGGCTGCAGATAGGCCCTGATTAAAGTGCTCTTGGCTATTTTGGAGCTCCATTTGAATATTCATGAGTGGAGGAGAGGAGAAAAGAGTAAACAGAAAACAAACGGAGCCTGGCGGTGCTCGCCTGGAGATCCAGGGGGAGGATCCGGGTCCGGGGTGATGGAGGTGGTGGAATCATGGAATGGGTGGTTTGGAGGGACCTTAAAGCTCATCCCTGTCCCCATGGGCAGGGACATTTCCCACTGTCCTGGGTGGCTCCAGTCTGGCCTTGGACACTTCCAGGGATCCAGGGGCAGCCACAGCTGCTCTGGGAATTCCATCCCAGCCCCTCCCCACTCTCACAGGGAGGAATTCCATCCCGATATCCCATCCAACCCTGCCCTCTGGCAGCGGGAAGCCATTCCCTGTTGTAGGACTGGAGCTGGGATGTGTCCCACAGGAAGGCTCTGCGTGAGCTGGGACCTTCCTGAGGCCACCAAGGGCTCCCCGGTTGGGGTCAATGGAGCCTCGGCTGGACCAGAGGGACAGAGGTGCCACCAAGGCGCTTTGGGAGCTCGGGCTCAGCTCTCCGTAGGCCCAGAACATGGAATCACCTCCACCTCGGACACCTCTCGGAGCACTGAGGGTCCAGAGCCAGCTTCCCACCTTGGGATCAGTGCTTGGACATTCCAGGTTCCTCCTCTGGTACATTTGGAGCAGAAAACAAAGCTCATCAGTCTTCCTAAAAAAGCCCACATTGTCACCCATATTTTCCCAGGTTTTGGATGTGTTTGGAAGGGATTAATTCTGTGCGGGAATACAAACTCTTGTGATTTAGGCCATAAAACCCTCTTGCCATGAAGAAATGGGGATGAGGCTTTCCAAGGGAGTTGATTTATCCCATTCTGCCTGAGCTTCTCCATCCCCACCTTCCTTTTCAGCACCAGATCCCAAACAAGCCCCCAGATCTGGTCTGGGCTGGCGATTCCAGCTCCTCCCATCCTTCCAAGATTTTTTCATTATTACCTAAATCCGATAAAAAAGGAAATGAAAAGCCAAAACCATCTGGCAGCTCCCAATACAATGGAAAATACAAAAGGGCATCATCAAATTAAATCAATAACCTCACACTTCTCTACCCCTTTTCCTGCATTTTATCCCTTTTCCAGGTGTTTCCACCTCGCCTCCTTTGCAATTCTGTGCCACAAACAGCAGCAAATTCCCATCTTTTGATCTAAAAGCAGAAAAAACCCAGCTCAGCGCTGATGATTTTTGTTTCAGGTCAGCTCGGAGGAGGCTACAGGCACAAACCTCCTCCTCTCCTCTCCAGCACCCGGGGAGCTCTTTCCGGTTGTTTCGTCCCGGGGCTTTTCATCCCGAATCCCTGTTTCTCATAGCGACCTTTGTTCTCCCCAGGTTTTTATTTTTATCTCTGCTTTCCCCCCCGAGGCTTTGCTGAAGATGAAGGAGAGCTCGTTCAGCTGGAATAGTGAAAAGCCGGGTTTTCCACCCAAACTGTGCCACGTTCGGTGGAATCCGATGGAGAAAGCAAAGGGAGGAGCCCCCACCTTGCTGCAAATTTTGTTTGGATAATAAAAAATGTCTCCAGGAAATGGGAGCCCTCTTTGGCTGCTCAGGAATGGAATTTTCTCTTGGAATTACAGGGTTCGTGCCACAGTTATCAGGGACGCCATGACCGCAGGAATTTATTGTCACCTTTGGGGCTCCAGCGCGCCCTAAAGAGGGGTTTGAGGTCCCCAAATGTCACCTTGGCACCTGACAGGGCCCAGCCACACGGAATTAAAGCTCATGGAATGAAACTCATCCTGGGAAACCTCCTCTGTGGAGTTCCCTGTCTGCCACTGCAGGTGCCTCCTCTCTTAGTGCTCACCTGTACCTTGAAAACCACGAAAATTCTGAATTTAGGAAAAATAATGCAAATTTTAACATTTTCCAGCCCGGGTCTGGAAGTGTCAAGCATGGACAGAAAGTAAGAAAGGAAGCAGCTGGTGTGTCCCCCGGGAGATGTTCCTTGGAATGTGACATCCTCAGGATGTGACAGCGGGCACTAATGGGACACCGGAGATGTGGGTGTGTGACCATTTAGTGTTAAAAATGCTAATTATCATGGTAATGAGACATAGGGAATTAATTACTTTCGTGGCTTCCTCTGGGATCGGCCCAACCACAACGTCTGGGTGAGGGATGGGGCTTGGAGTGACCTGGGCTCGTGGGAGGGGCCACCATGGATGAGCTTGGAGATCCCTTCCAACCCAAACCTTTCCGTGGCTCTCAGCACTCCCAAAATGGCATAAATTTGCATTTTTATCAGTGGGAAATCCAGCCAGTGACCAGGAAAGGTCAGGAATGGGTGTCCATAGGATCTTTCAAGAGGGAAAGATGGATCCTGTGCTTGAGGCATTGGGAATCCAGCTCCTTATCAATGATCTGCTGAGTTCTGACTCCATCAGTTCCATGGCCACTTAATAATATCCTGTTTTTGTGATCCTATTTGTGATCCTATTTGTGATCCTATTTATGATCCTATTTTAGATCCTATTTTAGATCCTATTTGTGATCCTATTTGTGATCCTATTTTAGATCCTATTTGTGATCCTATTTGTGATCCTATTTTAGATCTTATTTGTGGTCCTATTTTAGATCCTATTTGTGATCTTATTTTAGATCTTATTTGTGGTCCTATTTGAGATCCTATTTGTGATCCTATTTATGATTCCATTCAAGATTGTATTCTAGACCCTATTTTAGATCCTATTTTAGTTCCACATCTACTTGGATCTGAACCAAGCCCAAACCATCCTGTGCTGGCCCTGCACATCCATCCCCTGTTTTACAGCCTGGTCTGGGACTGACTTACCCCATAAACCAAAGAAGAACTCAACAATTGAGAATAATTGCAATTAAGAGGAGCCATGACAGGATTGAAACCCCTCCACTGAAAGTTTGGTTGAAAAACACAACCAAAGGATTGTCCCACCCCTGCCATGGGCAGGGACACCTCCCACTGTCCCAGGGTGCTCCAAGCCCTGTCCAACCTGGCCTTGGGCATTTCCAGGAGAATCCAGGGGCAGCCACAGCTGCTCTGGCAATTCCATCCCAGCCCTTCCCCACCCTCACAGGGAGGAATTTCTCCCAAATACCCCACCTAACCCTATTTTCTTATCATCAGCCCATTTCTTTCTACGTTAGTGTGACTCTTTTCTCCTCGGCCACGAACAAACCCCCTCCATCCTCAGCTCCTGCTCCTCTCCCGGAGTCGTGGAGTGGAGGAGCGAGCAGGAGTCACAGTGAGGACACTCTGCAGTGAAGACACTCCCCTCTTTTCCATCGGAGTGGGAATAAAGCCCTTTCCAGGAGATCTCTGACCTCCTCAGCCCCACTGAAGGTCTGAAATTGCCCTTTCCAACAGTCCCGGTGCCAACTCCGAGCTGGGTTTGGGATCATAAAACTCGTTCCCAAATGGATCCTCCAGCCCAGCTGGATCCCTGCCCCTCCTGAACTGAGTCCCACAGACCCACCCCTCTGGAAATCCAGGACAACCACTGGGGTAACAATGGATTTTGGCCGTTTTTGGGCTCTGTGGGATGAGCATGGAGCCGTTTAATTACCCCACACCCCTGACCAGGGCACGTTGGGATTTAGGCCTCCCCATCCCATTTGCATCCCTGTCTTTAAGGGACATCCGTAAGTGGTTCTGATGGCACCAATAATTCCACACCCTCATCAGACTTCCAAAAAACTGACTTCCTCCCAGTGGTAATTATGGATTTAAATGTTTTCTGTCAACCGAGAAATACTTTCTCTTCTCAATTATTTTGTTTCTTCTGGGAAAAAAACCCCAAACCCCAACTCATCCAACCCATCGATTTCTTTGATAAGCCCCACAACACAGGGAATATTTTCCAACTTGTCCGTGGTGGTGAAGAGTATCCTCATTTCTCCATTTAAAAAAAAAACCAACTCAGCCAGGGAATAAAAAACATCAGCATCAACAGATGGACAAGGCAGCGGGAGGATTTGCAGGAGCCACCTGAAGTAAACGAAGCTGATGGAATTTGGCATTTCTATCACAACAGATCTGGAGCAAAAGCTCCTAAATTCAGCCTGACACACATTTAGGCTGCTTTCTCCCAGGATTTTTTCGCTCTGCTGCTGCACCTGAACAATGAAACAACCCCAAAAATAAACAATGTCACAGGCACAATCAAGGCTCGACCCAACTGAGGCAAAGCCAACAGTTTACACACTAAAAAAATCAAGATTTTGGGTACCACACGGCCTGGTGGATGTGTTCCTGACACAATTTTCCTTAAAAATAACAGCCAGACCAGGTATTGTGGGGTGCTGACGCCTGGAAGAGCCGGTTTGGGAGATTATCAACCCTTTAACTTCAAAGACTCGCTCGTCTGCAGAGAACTCCAAGCTCAAGGCTCCAATTTGTGTTTGATTAGGCCCTTTCAAAGCCTCTCTCCAAAATAAAAAGGGAAAAATATAACATTGTTCTCTTCAATTCCGACAGAAAAGCCGCGAGATCAGCCTGTTTAAAACAAAAAAAGGATGCTTTTTCCCATTTTCCCGCCATTCTGCAGTGAAAAGCACCTTATTATAAATGTAAGACAACCCAACCACCTCCTGATGATAATGACCCAGCCAATTCATCATAACAAAATGTCAGTGTCACCTGTGGAATAATCATGGCAAAATACGTCGAAAACAGGGAAAAAAGGGAAAAGGAACATACCCAGTTCTGGTATAACTGGGGGAGCTGCTTGCGAGAACGTGAAAGTCAGAGGCTTAAGTGATTCAGACAAATATTGAGCTGGTTCATTTGCAATTTGATTTTAACCACGGCCGCGGTGAGGGAAAACAAGAGCGGGAGCGTCGGCATCCCAATATTAATAAAATATAATTAGCAGGGAGATTTGCATAGGAGAAAGGAAAGCACCTTAATTCCCCCTCCCTGCTCCTGCCAACCCGGCTGGTGCTGTCGGTGACTTTTCGAGGACTGGTGTTTACAGAGGGTTGATTAGAGCGGGAGAGTGCAAATGAACAGGGAATTCATTGACGATGTTTCCCTCTGGAAGGTGCTTGAAAATCCCAGCTGGAATGTCCTGGAATCATGGAATGGGTTGGGTTGGGTTGGGAGGGACTTTAAGGTCAGTCCAACAAGGGTAGGGACACCTTCCACTAGACCAAGGCTCTAAGTCCTGTCCAACCTGGCCTTGGGCACTTCCAGGGATGGGAACTGGCCTAGAAGAAGACCTGGATTCAATGGGAAGAAGACCTGGATTCAATGGGAAGAAGAACTAAATTCAGTGGGAAGAAGACCTGGATTCAACGGGAAGGAGCCAGGAGGATGGGAAAGATGGGGAAAGCTGAACAACACAACAGTAGGGAAAGGGGAATTTATTTCTTTTGGGAATTCTTACGGGAGATGGAGCATTGGAATAAAAACAAGGAGAAAAAGATGGTGTGCCCTCCCTGTTTCCTCAAGGGAAAAATTCATTTTTCCTGCTGCACTTCCTTCAACACCAGGGCACTGTTTCCCTTTGGAAATAGGGTTCAGTTTCCAGTTAAAAAATTATTCCTAGAACAAAAACTGTTTTCTGGGCTTCCTGCAGCCACGGGAGGAGGGCTGGGAGAAGCTTTCAAGTCACACAACAGACTGGGAAATAAAAGGGGCTTTTTTTTCCAAGGAAACTGCCAGAGGAGAAGGGCTGGAAATCATCTTGAGCACAGCAGCATGAACTAAAAGTCCCAACTTTTTGCAGGAAAAATGGTGGATGAGTGATTTGGGGAAGGGCATCTCAGGTACTTTTAGACATCCAGGTTCCTCCCTCCTCTCTCAGACCCAGTTCTTTATTTTTCACCTTCAAGGGCATGAAAAGAAGACAAAAAAAAGTTCCTTCTTCAGCCTCCACGTGATGTCTTTTGTTCCACTCTGAAGGCAGAAAATCTGGGAAAATCATTGCCTCGCTCTCCAACCGAGACTGGCAAAGTGACAGCTCGGAGAGAAAGCCACTTGCGCGTTTTATTCATACAATATTTTAAATTATCTAAGCTCTGCTTGAGTCTTGACATTGAATATAGCCCAGTCAAGGGAGAAATCCAGCTTTTTGGAACTGCTCCCAATAACTTCAGCTTTTGCTGCAGAGATTTAATAAAAACCACCAAATTCTTTATTTTTGTGCCTAATCCAGAGCCTACATTCCCTTTCCAAGAGGAATGTTGAAGTGGTTTCTGCAGCAAAACTGTTTGCATGGATTAACAGATATTTGACCTGGAACTAAAGAGCAAATTTGAGCTGTTAAAATTAAAATTATGACATTTTTTAGATGTTTTGACCTGGTGCAAAAAGGGTGACACCAATCGGGGTGATTATTTTGAATCCATTCCCACATTTTCTCTTCTCTGATCAAAAATGTGGATAAATTCTATCCCTGAAATAAAACTTAATGGGTGGTCCTCGATGTTCTAAAATCCCTCTCCTACAGCTCTCATCACCTGAACTCTTTCTTATCAGCAGAACCAATCTGCGCTTAATCACCCTGGGTACAAAGATGGATTTTTGTGCAGCTTTCTCAAATCTGGGAGTTTTTCTATCCCATGAAAAGAGTGATTCCCTCCCAAATGACACTTTGGAGCAGCAATGTTTTAACTGGAAAACCTCATCCGTGTTCGACATTTTTCCTCATGGGATTTATCACCGTCACCCACAGTTTTCTCCTCCTTAATGGGCTGCAGGTGGTGAATAGAGATCAGTTCTGCCTTTGTCCTCAAAAAGGTGGAAGAGCCGGTGGGTTGAGCCCAGGGAAGTGTCACTGCTGGTTTTCCAGGCACAGGAATTCCCATCCCACCAGGCAAAGGGGTTCCTACCCCCTTCCAGAGCACCACAATGCCTGCAAAACAGAGGGAAAACTGCCAGGAATGAGTTAACTTTGAGACAGTTTTTTGTCCTGGCTTCAAAATGTTTGGGATTGGGAGAAGAAACAGCAGGTGAAGCTCCAGTGGGAATCATGGAATGATTTGGGTTGGGAGGGACTTTAAATCCCATCCCATCCCACCCCTGCTACAGGCAGGGACACCTCCCGCTGTCCCAACCTGGCCTTGGGCACTTCCAGGGATGGGACAGCCACACCCAGGAGCTCATGGGTGCTGAGGGGCCACGGGAAAATCTTGCCGACATTCCAGAGGGGGAAAATGTTCCTCTCTTGGGATCTGTGGCGAGAGGCCATCGATGTGATTGATTTGTTTTCTAACCTCGTGTTTATCAATCTCTCCCGGTTTGTCAAAGGCACATTCGTCAAAGGCACACTACACAACTCATCCAGGTAATTCCACCACAGAATTCCACCTCACAATTCCACCTCAGAATTCCACCTCAATATCCCACCACGAAATTCCACCTCAAAACTCCATCACAAAGTTACATCACACAATACCACCTCAAAATTCCACCTCAAAATACATCGCAGAATTCCAGCAAAGAATGCCAACAAAGAATTCTACCCCACAATTCCACCTCACCATTCCACCTCACAATTTCCCCACATAATTCCACCTCAGAATTCCATCACACAATTCCACCTCAGAATTCCACCTCAAAATTGCACTTCACAATTCCCCCACACAATCCCACCTCACAAGTCCATCACACAATTCCACCACAAAATTTCACCTCAAAGTTCTACCTCACCATTCCACCTCAGAATTCCCCTACACAATTCCACCTCGAAATTCCCCCACACAATTCCCCCACACAATTCCACCTCACCATTCCACCACACAATTCCACCACACAACTGACTCCCCTCTCTCCTCCTGTGGACATCAGGAGGAATTTCTTCCTTGAAAAGGGTTGCTAAGCCTTGGAAGGGGCCGCCCAGGGAGGTTTGGAGTGCCCATCCCTGGAGGTGTCCGAGGAAGGCCTGGAGGTGGCACTCAGGGCTCTGGGCTGGGGACAAGGTGGGGATCGGACACAGCTTGGACTCGGTGATCTTGGGGGGCTTTTCTAGCCTCAGTGATTCCATGATTTGGCTGCATCGCTCTCTCCTTGACCCTAGAAAAGCCTTAAGGATTTATTTCTATAATTTCATATAAATTTCTATAAATTTATACGCCTATGAACCCCATGGCAGCACTTCATGGTCCCCCCCACCAGCACGGCGCTAACAAGGGACAGATGTGACGTCATTAACTCCGGGCACTGCTTCCCATTTAATTAGCTTGACTATGCTTAATTAATTAGAGATGCACCATTTGAGACCTGATGGATGATCCAGTTTGGAATGGACTGTTCCAAGGCCAGGCTGGACTGGGCTTGGAGCACCCTGGGACAGTGGGACCCATGGCAGGGGTGGCAGTGGATGGGCTTTAAGGTCCTTCCAACCCCAGCCATTCCCTGATTTTGTGACTCCCTGGCACCTGGCAGTGCTGGCACATCGCCTCCCTTCCGACCACCGCAGCCTTTCCCTGAGAAATGAGGCAGCAAGGATGATGGATGGATGCCTGCTGCTCCACCAAGAGCCCGGGATGACGGATGGGCCCGAAGAGAAAGATGCGATCCCTTGATTAAAACAGAAATTAATTGATGGGCTGGGAGATGCAGATGATGGCTCGGAGCTGGGATGGATGGAGAGCTGGGAAACGCTGGCTCAGCAGGAAAGGGAAAAAGGAAATGAAAAACTCGGATGTCACCTGGATCAGACACCAGCAGAAGGCCGGAGTCAGCAGCACTTTTTCCAGACACCCTGAGGGATCTGCTCTGCTCACATGGAAACACTGAACAAGGACTCTTGAAGGAGGCCCAACTTTCTCCAGGCTACCAGAATTTAGGGAATGTGGGCTGAGGAGTCACAAAGGGCAGTGGAGAGCTCAGAGTGTTGGAGTGAAAGCCTAAAAAGTTTCATTTCATTCACACATTTGAGTAGAAACCAGATTTAAAGAGAAATTCTGCCTGGTTAGTTGCAATTAAGTAATTGCTCCTGCTCTCTGACGAGCCAGGGAATCAACCCTGGCACACGGGATCAACTTCCTGCCATCTTTCCCCATCCTGCCCTAACTTACCCCAAACCAGCAGCTGGAACTCTTTGTTCTGGTCATTTCTACATCAGGTCAGAACAACCCTGGACCACCAAGCTCTTTTTGCCATTGGCCTGTGGGAGTAGGAGATCAGAGTGTGATACCTGGAACCCCAGAATCCCTGAGGCTGGAAAAGCCCCCCAAGGTCATCAAGTCCAACCCATGACCCATCCCCACCTTGTCCCCAGCCCAGAGCCCTGAGTGCCACCTCCAGGCCTTCCTCGGACACCTCCAGGGATGGGCACTCCAAACCTCCCTGGGCAGCCCCTTCCAACCCTTTCCATGGAGAAATTCCTGCTGATGTCCAGCCTGCCCCTCCCCTGGCCCAGCCTGAGGCCGTTCCCTCTCCTCCTGTCCCTGTTCCCTGCGAGCAGAGCCCGACCCCCCCGGCTGCCCCCTCCTGTCCAGGAGTTGTGCAGAGCCGCAAGGGCCCCCCTGATCCCCCTTTTCTCCCAAACATCCCCAGTTTCCCATTCCTGCCAATCCCAGTAATCCTGCCCAGTCAGCTCCCAGCACTTGGCTGGGATGTCGGAGGCTCCAGTTTTTAACCTGCCACAGCAAAATATTCCCTCTTTCTGCTGTGTTTCGATGAAATCTCTCTGACTGAAGGAGTCTCCTTGAGCGGGGGCAGCAGCCCGACAGCAACATCCTGATCCTTGCCACGCACCATAACACAAAGATTAAACCCAATTACCATTCCATTCATTAATATGCTGCATCCAGAACATTTCCGGCAATTTCCACTCAAGGAGGTCCGGCGTGTTTTTATAGCTCTCCTCATTTCTCCTCGGTGGCTGCAATTTTGGGATTATGAACAAACTCCGGGCAAAAATAAAGCTTTGCTAAAATTTCACTTGATTCAGCCACAAGTTTGGCTCTGAGAAACTTAAATTTAGGTCTGAGATGAAGTCTGTAAAAGTTTGGGAACTCCAGTGGTTGGGAAATCCATGAAGAACTCTGAATGAATCCCAACAATCTCACCTATTGATTTTTTTCCTGTTATCAATTGAACCGCTTGCTCCCAGTAACTCATTTCCAGGTAATGGACTGAAATACCCGAGTCCTGCTCAGTTCTAATTGACACCTTTTCCTAGAACACCTTAATCAGAAATTATTGGCCTAATAATGATTTTTCAGATACCAGGACAGGTTAAACAAACTCCAGGCTGGTCTAAAGAAGCAAGAAGATGAATTCAATTTTATTTCAGAAGCTCCAGCATCTTTTCTTCTCTCTCCAGAAGTAGGGCAGACCCCTCCTGATTCCTGGGGGTGAAGAAATGACCAGTTGGAATTGATGTTATAAACCAAAAATTGAGCTTTTTAACCTAGAGTTGGTACAAATATGATTTGTCTTCTGTGAGGGTGGTGAGGGGCCAGGATGGAATTCCCAGCGAAGCTGTGGCTGGAATAAATATTGTGGAATTATGGGATGGTTTGGGTTGGAAGGGACCTTAAATCCCACCCAGTGCCACTCCCTGCCATGGGCAGGGACACCTCCCACTGTCCCAGGCTGCTCCAGCCTGGCCTTGGGCACTTCCAGGGATCCAGGGGCAGCCACAGCTGCTCTGGGAATTCCATCCCAGCCCCTCCCCGCCCTCACAGGGAGGAATTCCTTCCCAAAATACCATCTAACCCTGGTCTCTATGTCCGTTCTCCAGCAGGTCCTGGAGGGTCGGTGGGAGCATCCGGCAGGATGGGGAATCCAATCTGCTCTTCTCTTCCCTCTGCCACACCACGGATTCTGCCAAGCCCTTTCCCAGGACCATCCCTTCTCCATCTCTTTCCTTTCCAGGATGAAATGAGCGTTTTCCTGAACTGTGCACCCTCCACAAGGCTGGGAATCGCATGGAAGGAGCAAACACTGGTGATAAATCCCTTGATTATTCTGTTTGCTTTAAATCATCTTTCCATATTTTCTGTTTTTGATTCTTTAAAAATACATCCCAGATTCTCCTGGGTCAAAGTTGCTTCATTTTGAGTTTTAAATAAGGACTTTTGAGATGATCAAAACCTGCGGTGAGTAAGAATTCTCTGCTTAGTTAAAAAAGGGTTCCTAATTGGTTCTAATCAATACGGTGTGTTCAGCTCCTGCCACTGGATGTGAGGCTGGAATCCATGGGGCGAGGAGGAATTGCTGCTGATGGAAGCACACAGAGGCATCCCATGCTCCATTTGTACCACAGCCTTTTTATTTCCATGGATAAAATCAAACCCAGATGATCATTAAGGAAATGTAAAACCACTGAACGGACTCTGGGCATTAGAGGTTCATTTTCATCCATTTCTCCCTGTTTTTTTTTTCCTGGAGTTTGTCCTTTGGGCCATCCTCTCATTGTGTTTCTGTTTAGTCAGGTGGATTTCATTCAGTGCCACAGAGGGACTGACGGAGTGACTGGAGCAGCAAATCCAAAAGGGGGGAATTAATCAGGAGAAGGGATTTTGGTTCCTTTACCTGAGAGGTGACCACACAAACAGGAGGAGCTGTCAGTGACCGTGTCAGAGCCACCCCCGTTATTCCTGACCAGGATTCCAGGAAAGGGCTGGAGTTGCCACCATTCCCACCAGGGACTCTTCCCAACGAGTTTTCCACCCCCAGCCCATCAGAGCTTTGATCCAGATGGACACGGCATGGGGAATAAGGAAATCAATGCTGGATGTGGCAGGAGGAGGGAGAGGTGAGGAGGAGCAGCTGCTCAGCCCCTCCGAGGGACAGGAGGATCCCTCTGAGGGAGATGGAGAGAGGGAAACCTCACAAACCATCCAGTGCCACCCCTGCCATGGGCAGGGACACCTCCCACTGTCCCAGGGGGCTCCAGCCTGGCCTTGGACACTTCCAGGGATCCAGGGGCAGCCACAGCTGCTCTGGGAATTCCATCCTGGCCTCTCCCCACCCTCACAGGGAACAACTCCTTCCTAACATTCCATTTAAATCTCCCCTTTCCCAGCGGGAAGCCATTCCCTGTGTCCTGTCCCTCCATGCCTTGTCCCCAGTCCCTCTCCAGCTCTCCTGGAGCCCCTTTAGGCCCTGGAAGGGGCTCTGAGCTCTCCCTGGATCCTTCCTTTCCCCAGGTGAACATTCCCAGCTCTCCCAGCCTGGCTCCAGAGGGGCTCCAGATCCTGGAGCATCCTCATGGCCCTTCCTGGACTCTCTCCAGCAGCTCCATGTCCTGAATTAAACCCCAAAGTAAACCCCGACCCCCAGCCCAGGTCCTGCTCATCCCAAACTCCCTGTTTCCAGTGTTCCTGACACAGCTGCTCCTTGAAATGATCTCCAGCTCCCTGGAAAACAAAACAAATCCAAACGTGCCTCATCTCAGCAGCCCCATTTCTCATTCCGCTGCTGACAACACCTAATGAAGTGGATAAATGATTAATTAAGAAACAATATTTCTTTACAGAAGCTCGCTCTTGGGGGGAGCAAAGCGAATCCCTTGGCGCTATTGTTCACCGGAATGTTTTCCACTATTTTTAGTGAACGGAGGAGAAGCTGGAGCGGCACGAAGGGAAGCAGAGCCGTGTTTGTTCAGGGCAGGAACAACAAACAACCCTCCAAACCAACCTCCGGGTGCTCCCTGGCTCTGGAATTAACTCCTCTGCCACTCCTGATCAACACTGAGCTCTGGGAATGGGAAAGCTTTTCCCGAGATGCCAGGCTTGACAAAAATGGTACATCCAAGGGGGAAAAACGGGGTGGCTTTCGGTCATCCACATGGGACACGTGGTGCCCAGAGCACAAAATAACGAGAATAATACAATGCTGAACCTCTTCCTCAAAAGAAATCCTCCCACAGCCTTCCCAGTCCTCCACACACTGACTGAGGCATCAGGACTATGGAGCAGGATATTAAATCTCTCCAAGTATTAATTCCCGGAAAAGCCGAGACCATAATTAAACGTCATCCAATTAACAGCTTGAAAAGACCCATCTGAAAGTTGCAGTTACAAACTTTGACTCCAGTGCCCCCCTGGAGTGCTGGGACATGATTCCCTAATCTCCTTTAATTAAGATATTCATAAGAATGCCAGGCAAGGATTTTGGAAAGAGCTTTTTAAGCTTCCCATTCCCATGCAGGAAGGAATGGCAGTGGCTGGAGCCACGTGAAACCATCAATTAAAAACCACCTCCATTAAAAAATAACTTTTTGATGGACAGTTTTACTTCTTTCTGCATTCTGCAGTAGAGCAAAGGAAAAGGTTATTAAAAATATAATTCATGCATCGAAGTGCTGTAATTAGAATGGGAATAGGTCCATTCAATCCTGTTATTCCAGGCAACGGGGAACTAAACCTTTGATTTTAGCTTGGAATTTCACAGAATCATGGATTGGTTTGAGTTGGGAGGGACATTCAAAGGCCATCGAGTCCAACCAAGGAGCACCTTCCACTACACCAGGTTGCTCCAAACTGCATTCAGTTTCTCATCCTTGAATATTTTCCTTAAAAACTCCATTTTTACCTTAAAAATACCCAATAGAACACCTGAGTGAAGCACTGACAGCAGGGATTTGACTTTTCCTCTAGAAGCGCTGACAAATCCCCCATTGCTTCCCATTTCCTTCCCATTCCCGATGTTATTTTGGAGAGCAGCTCCTGTTCAAACCCACGTGCTCACATTGATCGCCTGCAGTTTGACCTCTGCCACATCCAGGTCCTTTTCCTCAAAAACACATCCCTTTCTTTGCATTTATTCTGGGAGAAGTCTGATGTGACAGGACTGAGCTCAAGGCCTCTCCCAGCAGCACCAACAGCCTCTGGAATTGTTCCACCTCCATTTTCTCCGGGAGAGAGCAGCTGAAATCAATCTCTCTGCTGCATTCCCCTCTCTCCTCTCTCATTTCTCTTCCCTTCCTCGCCCGAGACCGGAGGTGGAAAAACCATTTTTTGGGAGCCGAGCCTTTGGCAGGATGATTTTCCACTTGTTATTCCTTCCTCGCCTCCAGCTCCACACACAGAGACCTCCCACCTCCCCTCTGGACATCCCTGATTGTATTTTTCAGCTGTATATCCCAAAATTACCATAAATTCCTTGCTTCTACATCACTCCTTAACCTCAGTGGCCTTTATTCCTCTTTTTCCCCCCTCAGGACCCAACAGAGCAGAATTCCCAATGCATCCACTTCCTCCAAAACTCATTTATCCTTTTTTTCTGAAGCCCATCTCTCAGCACATGGTTTGCCTCTGAAGAAGAGATCCTCGGGGTGTTTATTCCTCTCCAGCCAGAAATCTGGGATGTTTCCCCTCATGTTTTTTCCTCCTAAGGATTTCGAAACCAATAGCTCTGGATAGAGATCATTGAGCCTTAAATGACCTATAAATTCCTATTAAAGGAGAGTTATACTTAATTCATTCCCCAAATTTCCACCCCAGATTGCTTTTGGCTGTGCCAAACTCCAGGAGGATCAATAATTCCAACGTGGTCTCAGTTCCATTCCTGCTCAGGAACAGTCGCTCTCCATCCCGGGATTTCTCACGGCCTCGCTGCTTTCATTTCTGAACATTTCATTTCCTGCACAAAACCAACCACAACAACAAAGTCCTCAGAGGGTTTTTTGGGAGACTCCCCCAGCTCTGCCCTTCTGGGGAAAAGCATTTTCTGCCTGAAATGGGTTTTCTTTTGATCTTTTTCTTTTCCCTGGATAGGTGGGAACAGGGAAGAAAAGGGTCGGCAAAGGTTTCTACCGAGAAAAGTGTTGATAAAACTTGTTTCTCTCGGATTTGAAGATCCCAACCCTGGGCCAGGCCTTGGCAAGCCCTGCTTTTCTGTCCCAGTCACCCTCTGCAAAGTTGTTTTGTTCTTCTCCATGAGCTTGCAAAGAAAACTCTGCAGTTTTCACAAAAATTCCACGTTAATCCTGTTGGATCCATCCAGGCTGTGCCTTCAGGGATGGGATCTATCCCTGGCTCCCAGCATGGCCTCGGTTCTCCTTGGAGGGATCCTCTGTGGTGCTCCAATCCCACCTGGGCCAGGTGAGGGTTTGTTCCTGCTGGCTGGAGACCATCCCTGAGCGCAGGGTCCAGCTGTTCCTGTGTGAACACAGCCCAGGAGACGCAGCCGGGGCCTGTGCCGAGCACACGGCGATGGCAGATGGCTGCAGGCACAATTCATGGAATCCTGGAACACTTTGGGTTGGAAGGGACCTTAAAACTCATCTGCCATGGGCAGGGACACCTCCCACTGTCCCAGGGTGCTCCAAGCCCTGTCTTGGACACTTCCAGGGATCCAGGGGCAGCCACAGCTGCTCTGGGAATTCCATCCCAGCCCCTCCCCACCCTCACAGCCAGGAATTCCTTCCCAATATCCCATCCATCCCTGCCCTCTGGCAGTGGGAAGCCATTCCCTGTGTCCTGCCCCTCCATCCCTTGTCCCCAGTTTCTCTCCAGCTCTCCTGGAGACCCCTTAGGCCCTGGAAGGGGCTCTGAGCTCTCCCTGGATCCTTTCTTTCTCCAGGTGAGCACCTCAGCTCTCCCAGCCCGGCAGAGGGGCTCCAGATTTTGGATCGTCCTTGTGGCCCTGCAGTTCAGTCCTACCAGAAACTGAGCCAGGGGCCAGGCTCAGTCCATCTTCCATGGCTCTGGCCCCAGCACCATTGGAATCCAGGGGTTTTCTGAGCCCTAATCCTAGACCTGCCCTGGTGAGCTCAGGATTAAGATTTGGATACTCGCCCTGGACCTCCCACCCCAGCAGAGGAGCTCTGCTGTCCCCTGAGCAGCTGGAGGGATTCATTTCCTCTGAGTTCCCTCTGAATGAGCACATCCCTTCTCCGGTCAGGCAGATCCCACTCCCAGCACATCCCTTCCCTGCACTGCTCCGATTCCGTGATAGATCACAGCTCCTGAGCCTGGGACATCCATCTGCCGACAGCTCCGGAGCCATCAGGACACGATCCCCAGCCAGGCCTAGAGAGGATTCCATCCTGGAATCACCCGGCCCTTCACAGGCACGGACACAAACCAGCTCCTTCTGCCGGTCTCGGAGAGTTGAAAGCATTTTTCCCAGTTATCCCTGAGCAGAAATCCCCTGCGGATGGAGAGCTCTTTCACTTACGGAAGGTGCTGGAGCCCAGCAGATGAGCTGGGCATTCCAGGAGGTCCCAGCCCGTCGGCAGATGTGCACAGATGTGGAGGTGCAGACAGGCTGACAGGAGGGTGCCCATGTTCAGCCGCCTGCACCAACCCAATTTTAATTAATATTAATTGGGAAGAGGTTAAAAGGCACTCCAAAATTTTCCTCTCCCAATCAATAAATCAATCAATCAATCAACCAATCAAATAAATAAACATATAAATAAGTCCATATTACAAGCTGACAGTTTTTCCATCAGAAAAAAATTAGAAAAGTCATTGAATCAGAGAATCATGGAATCATTTGGGTTGGAAAAGCCCTCCAAGACCATGGAGTCCACCCATTCCCCCAGCACTGCCAAGGCCACCCTAAGCCACATCCCCAAGTGCCACGTCCACTCTCAAATCCCTCAGGGATGGGGACTCCACCACGGCCCTGGACAAGCTGTAAAGAGAGGACTGGACAACCGTTTCCATGAAGAAATTTCCCCAAAAAATCCCATACTCAATGGGGAATTCCGTCCTGGGGGTGCAGGGGCTGGAATGAGAGTCGAGAGGGGATCATGAGTTGTCTCTTCGCTGAGCAGCAGCCTCCTGTTAGTCCAGAGAAAGCTTTTGGATGTTTCATTCGTGTTAAACATCTGAGACAAAGCGATGTTGACGTGGCACAGGGACTCCCTGGGCCTGCTCTCACATTTTTCACACTTTATTACCCAGGATCTTCCCCACCACCTCCAAAACGCCTGGGGAAAACACGAGGAGATTAAAAGAAAAGCTATTGCTTAATATTAGAATGAAATGGATCCAAACTCCCAGGCTGGTTATGGAATAATAATAATTACAGCCGGGAGAGCCGGGCCCGGGAGAGCCCCAAGTCCTCCAGCAGCTTTGTCTCTCTAAATGAATTTGTCCCATAAACATTTTTAGTGATCTCATTAGCATTGCTAATAAAAGTCATTAACTACGACACCATCAAGAGCAGCTTGGGGACAAGGCTGGATGCAGGTTTGGAGTTCAAATTCAAAGGCAGAGGGAGTGTTGTCGGGGAATTTGTGGATCAACCATCCCTGGAAGTGTCCAGGGCCAGGCTGGAGGGAGCTTGGAGCATCCTGGGATAGCAGAAGGTGTCCGGGCTGGAACTGGGTGATTTTTAAGGCCCTTCCCACCCCAACCCCTTCCATGAGTCCATGATAATGTCAAAATGCACAGGACTCAGGATGCTCTTTGCCTGCTCTCCCCTGCCCTGTGCAGGTTTCACAGTCAGAACGCGGAATCAGGAGGTTAAATCGGGATTTTCACCCCGTGGATTTACTTGGGTTGGATGTTTTGCTCTGAAATCCCCCCTTGTTTGTCCACATGTCCTAGGGGTGCCTGGCTGAGCTCTCCACTCCCAAAGGATGTCCAGAAAAACAGATTTTCCAACTCAGTTTTCACAAAAACCGGAAAGCCAAACAGAAAAAATTGAAGAAATACAGGGGGAAGAGAAACCCAAGCTACACATCCTCGATCCGGATTTCACAACCCCAGTTTTCAGGGAAAAGTGGCTGTTTTATCCCATAATCACACATTCAGTGTTTCCAGCCACGGCTGATCCACAGGAGGCTGCGTTCACCCCCTCTTCCCCTCCATCTGCCTCTCCTCCCCTCCAGCCGCATCCCTGGGATGGCTCTGGCACCGAGAGCCTGGAATAAATGTGTTGTATCCCTCCGTCTGGGCTGAAGGTGCTCTTGCAGGGGCCTGGAAATATCTGCAGCCAGGAATCCATCGCAGCTACTTTGCTCTGGGCTGACTCCGAGACATCCTGAAAATTTAATGTGATTGGAGAGGCAGGAGGTGCCGCTCCGCGAGGAAATGTCACGGCTGCGCCGGAGACAATGGCACCGCAAATGCCACCCCAAAGGACGCCTTTGTTTTCCCTTCCGTGGAGAGCGGGGGCAGAGGCAGGAAAAGAGAAGGGGATCAGATGATTTGTGTCAGATGAGAGGTTTGATGTCCCATGCCTGAAAATGTTTTCTTGAGTGGAGAAGTCGAGTCATTTGATCGATCCCTCTGGGGGTGCACAGACGTGTTTGGGTAGAGAGGCCTGTGATGGATGAAGTGCTGGCAGAATTCTCCGGGCTTTTGGGGCTGATTTAGGACAGGACGGGATGTGGTCGATGTCGATGGAAGCCGAGCCTGCGTGAGGAACACAGAACTCACGTCAGAGAAGTCTCTGAGGGAAAATTAGCAGAGGAATCATCCTGAGGCTGCAAAGTGGGGAAGGACAGGGAGAGAAGGGATCGACCTAAGCCAAACCAGCCCTGCTGGGTGCCAAATTTATCAGTAATTCTGGATTTTATGATTATAAAACCATGGAATGCTTTGGGTTCAAGAGACCTTAAATCCCATCCCAGCCCCTGCCATGGGCAGGGACAGCTCCCACTATCCCAGGTTGCTCCAAGTCTAATCCAGACTGGCTCTGAACACATCAGGAAAGCCCCAGGACAGGGTTTTTTAACCAAATATTCTTCCAAGGCTGTCGCCTCCCTCACCTCTCAGGGATAATCTGGAGTCGGGATCTCGGATTCAGGACCACAATGTGCCACAGTCGTAGGAGGAAAAATGCATTTCTACCCCACATCAGCAGCCAGTGAACCACCTGCAGCTTCCCTCAGGCCGGAGCAGGTCCTGAAATTACTGAGGGAAGCACAGAAACATTCGAGAAGGAAATCTGTGCTGCTTTGAAAAGGTACAAATTTCTCCAGGCGGGGGACTCGTGTTACTGAAGCGTCTGGGAATGCTGCAGACATTTCTCCTGAATGACCTGCGACCTCTTCTGCACGACTTGGAGCTGCTGAGAATCGTGGTAGGAGATAATTCTCACTCCAAAGGATTCATCCACGAGGCAGCCAGGGGAGCGAGAGCACATCAATATTTTATATTTGCTCAGACGCCTCGATCCACAAGGACAGGGAGAGTCTGTTGGCCACTGAGAGCAGGGCAGGAGTTCAGGCCCACGCTCCTGATGCCAGCGAGGATTTTGGACAATTGGCTTTCCCTCTGAATGCCTCATTCCCACAGACTGAGCGCTCTCCCTCAAGGGTCTGATGTGAATTTAAAGCTGGGAGCTACTGCACTGGAACGTGAAATGTTATTTACTGTATTAATGCTTTTGCCCATTACTGCAATTCTGTCTTGTCAAAGCATCTCCGTCGTGTCCATATTTATGGGAGGTGACAACACAGCCCAGAGCCAGGCTGGAGGGCTGTGACATGGACAGATTGTCCCTGGGACATAGAACCAGAGATGGAGGCACAGGGCAGGTGGCTTTTGGGTTTCCCAGTTTCAGATTTTTACGGGGAACTAACGGTGCCCGTAATGAGCGGGACATTTCTGCATCTCAGAATTGTTCTCCCCCTTCAGCAGCTGATGGAGTGCATTCATTCTTATCTCCAAAGCCAAGGATTCTGGGTTGGGAGAGGCTGGAAAACTGCAGCCGTGACCAACAGGAAACTTTCAATCCAAGGGGATGGAACTGGCTCCACACTGACAGAGCAGGGGAGATGGGATTTCTGGAAGGGATTCTTGGCTGGGAGGATGGGGAGGGGCTGGGATGGAATTCCCAGAGAAGCTGTGGCTGCCCCAGAATCCCTGGAAGTGCCCAAGGCCAGGTTGGAGCACCCTGGGACAGTGGGAGATGTCCCTGCCCGTGGCAGGGGTGGCAGTGGATGGGATTAAGGTCCCTCCCAACCCAAACCATTCCAGGATTTTAGGATTTAAAGTGCCTGGAGTTCACCCCTACATTTCTGACCCCCTTCTAAACACAAAAAGGGGTCTGACACACCTGGGTCTACCTGCTGCTCTGCCTGGGGCCATTTCAAGGTTTCAAATGGCCAAAATTAATCCTAAAAACATCCCTTGTTAAAGGGAACCCCAAAAAAAGCCCAAACCCTTCCCCAGCAGGGACTCACCCCCTCACAGGAGCTCACAGAAGACACAACCCATGTGTTCCACATGGAAATATCCTCGGGCTGTTGGGGGCACCAAAACCTTGGCACAGTTCCCTCCAATTCACTCCAGACTCGAGTTGGGAATTTTAACACAACCCCAAGGAAATGAAGCTTCCAGCAGCTCCACGTCCTTCTTATGCCACAGGCCCAGAGCTGGACACAGTGTTCCTTCTTTATCTTATCTTTATTTGGATTGTTGCGCTCTGGCAGATCCCGATTTCCAAACCCAGCTTGTCTTGGGCTAAAAACTCAAAGGACTCAGAGGGGGAAAACCCAAAGGGGACGTGTCCTGTCCCAAGAATTTCTTTGTCTAAGAGTAAACAGCTCCTGCAAGTTCTACATCACCAAAATCAATGAATTAAAAGCTTTAATTAAGTTTAAACTCAAATTTTGCCCATCTCAAGTCCAACTACAGAAGTCAGAGGTTGAGTTCAGGGGCAGATTCCAGATCTAGAGACACCCCGAGGCCTGAGCTTTGCTGGATGCCACCGCAGGTCTGTGCTGGAGAGAACAGACGTCCCGATGAAGTCCCCAAGCGTAAAACAAAGTGAGATTTGGATCCAAAACTGGTCCCTGCCATCGTGCCCGTCTGTCACCTGGCTCCGGGCTGGCTCTGAGCAGCCCTTCTGCCAGGGGCTGACGTGTGACTCAGTCCCCAGACAGCACCAGGGGTAAATAAATAATATTGACTAATTGTGATAAAGTGTCAGCTCAGCCATGCTGGCATTTCAGAAACCTGGGAGAGGCTGGGGAGGGCACGGAGCGATTTCCCAGTCCCAGGAGCAGCACAAACTGCTCCAAGCCCCAATTTTGACGCTCGCCTTCTCCATCCCCCCTGGTTTTTGCAGCTGGGTCTGTGATGTCTCACAAATCTCCTCTCATCTGTTCTTTTTCTCCTCTGGCTTTCCACTGAGAAGCAATAAACTCCCTTAAAGTGACAACGGGGCCGGAGTTTTATGCGGGAAGAGGCTCATCCGAGACTGACAAATGTCCTCAGCCTTCCCGTACCTTGTCCAGCACATCCATGGATTCACAGCATCCCTCACCTGTGCTCCAGATGGATAACAAGTGTCTCACCCCAAAGAAATGCTTCTCTGACAGCTCCAAACCTCCCTGACTCCCAGGAATGATGGGGAAGGGCTCTCAGAGCTGGTTTTCTCTGCTCTGTCACAACCAGGGAATGCTCTCCAGAGCATCCTTTATCTGCCTGTCTGCTCTGAGTCCCATAGGAGCCTTTTCCAGCCCTCACTTCTCTGAGATCTCCCAGGGAACACACCCTAATTCTCTGACTGCTGTCACCTCCTGGGCGCCTCGTGAGCTCTCTCACCTTAAAGCTGTGTTTTGTGGTGTTTGGAGCCTCTGAATTTATTGGCTGCCGTGGGGTGATTCGGAACAGGAATCTCCAGGGAGAGCAACAACATCACCTTCATCCCAGGATATTTATTTTCCTGTGGTAACCACACAGGATCCAGGAGAGCTCTGAGGGCTCAGGTTCACCATGGATTTATCACGGCTCAGCAGCATCCTTGGAGCCATCCTGAGCAGCGGGGATTCCCAGATCCAACTGCTGCCCTCAGCACCAGCCCCGAGTGATGCTGAGTTTTGTGTCGGATTGAATTTCATCTGGATTTTACGCTCAGGAAGCACAAACTTCATTTTCCCTGCGTTTCACACCCGTGGCATCCTTGTCCATCCACGGAGATCTGTGCTCCTGCTCCAACCCGCTGATGGCACCTCACAGTGGGTTTTCCTTCCTCATCCTAGCAAGCCACCTATGGGAAGGACAATTTTCCTTCCTTATCCTATCAAGCAGCCCATAGGAAGGATTCTTTTCCTTCTTTATCCTATTAATCAGCCCTTTGAAAGGATTCTTTTCCTTCCTTATCCTATCGAGCAGCCCATAGGAGGAACTGTTTTCCTTCCTTATCCTATCAAGCAGCCCATAGGAAGGACAATTTTCTTTCCTCATCCTATCAAACATCCCTTAGGATTATTATTTTCCTTCCTCACCATCCCAAGCTGTCCTTAGGAAGGCGTTCCCAAGCCAGACTCTTGCAGGGAACTGCAAGCCTGTTGTCAGACTGAGCAAACACGAAAATTATTGCCCCCAGCTTCACTCCAGAAAGACAGAAGTCCTATATCGGGACACATCAGCCAGAAGGAAGTTCCCTAAAATAACCCCAGCTCCCAGGAGGTGCTCAGCCGCGGCAAAGCTCCTGTAGCGTGTTTTGGGCTGCAGGGATCCGTCCTGCTGACACCTTCCCAAGGCTTTTTATTCCTGTGATGCCCACGCTCCGGAGTCTCGTTGTGTTTTCAGGAAGGTCTGGAGTACTCCTTGCTTTTATTTTTAGGCAGAGGCCGTCCCGAGCTTTCCGTTCCCGTGGGTGGGAGCGGTGTCAGAGCGTCTGGGGTGCCTCTGGTGACAGCTCAGGGGGAGGGGGTGACAGCCAGGGCCAGGGCTGTTCTCAGCTCCCTTTGGAGCCCCCGCTGGGTTCCTCCTGCTGCCTCGTGTCTGTGTTTAGCACTGGGACGGGAGCGATTCCCTCTTCCCGATTCCCAATTCCCTTCATGGGTGACAGACGCGCGGAGGTGAAGGCGCCGAGCTGCCGGTGCCGCGTGTGACAAGAGAGTGACGGTGTCCCTGCTCCTCCTGGGTCCCTGCCAGCTCAGGAGATCCACGTGGCCGCCCGGCAGCATCACCTCCTCCTCAGGAGGAGCAGGAACAGCCTGGGGAGCCGGGCTGGAGCCAGGTTGGAGCTGGGTTGGAGCTGGAGCTGGAGCTGGGGTTGCAGCAGAGTTGGAGCTGGGACTGGAGCTGGAGTCGGAGCTGGAGTTGGAGCCAGGTTGGAGCTGAATTGGAGCTGGGATTGGAGCTGGGATTGGAGCAGAGCTGGAGCTGGGGTTGGAGCTGGGTTGGGGCCGGGTTGGGGCCAGGTTGGAGCTAGGTTGGAGCTGGGACTGGAGCTTGAGTTGGAGCAGAGTTGGAGCTGGGATTGGAGCTGGGGTTGGACCTGAGTTGTGGCCAGGTTGGAGCTAGGTTGGAGCTGGGTTAGAGCTGGGACTGGAGCTTGGGTTGTAGCAGATTTGGAGCTGGGGTTGGATCTGGGTTGGGGCCAGGTTGGAGCTAGGTTGGAGGTGGGTTAGAGCAGGGTTTGGGCCTGGTTGGAGCCAGGGTTGCAGCTGGGGTTGGAGCTGGGGTTGGATGTGGGCTGGGGCCAGATTGGAGCTAGGTTGGAGCTCGGTTAGAGCAGAGTTTGGGCCTGGTTGGAGCCAGGGTTGGAGTAGAGTTGGAGCTGGGACTGGAGCTTGGGTTAGGACAGAGTTGGAGCCGGGTTGGAGCTGGGTTGGAGCCAGGGCTGGAGCCGAGGTTGGGGCCAGGTAGGGGCTGGGGTTCCTGCCTGTCACCTCACCATACCATGGTCACCTCAACTTCCACAAGAAGTACCTGTTTTTCAAAAAAGTTTCTCCTCCATGGATCTCAAAGCACTTCAAGGAGAACATTGACATTATGGCTTTTTCCCCCTTCAAATCAGAGAACAACCAACTTGCTAGATGTCCCAGGCCAGGTTGGACATGGCTTGGAGCAGCCTGGGACAGTGGGAGGTGTCCCTGCCCATGGCAGGGAGTGGCACTGGATGGGCTTTAAGGTCCCTTCCCACCCAAAACATTCCAGGATTCCATGATTTTTATCTCTGTGGGTGCAAATCCACAGATGCAGCTGGAATCACTTCCAGGCAATCCAAGACTCAGCTCAGGGGTTTGGTCACGGAGTTTTGAGCTCAGGTGACCACACAAAAGACAGAGACCTCTGGTAATGGGACAAGGGGACATTGTCTGTGCACCCCTAAATGGGAAGGGCAACAACCTGGGAGCCCTCGGATTAAGTTGGGTATTTCTTGGGATTTGGAAACGGCCTCAAGTTGTGCCAGGGGAGGCCGAAGTTGGATATTGGGATAATTTCTTCCCAGAAAGGGCAGTGGTGGGGTCCCCATCCCTGGGGGGACTGAACAGCCGTGGGGATGTGGCACTTGGGGACACGGTCAGTGGTGGCCTTGGTGATGCTGGGGAATGGTTGGACTCCATGACCTTAGAGCGCGTTTCCAGCCCAAACAATTCCACGATTCCCTGATTTCTGTTGCTGGGTGTCCCTGGCAGGGGGTAGAACGAGATGATCTGCACAGTCCCTTCTATCCCAAACCATCCTAGAGTTCTACAGCTTCCCTCAAAGCCGAGCAGGAGGGACAGCACAATGTGCTCACTTGGACATCTCTAACACCCCAGAATCCCAGCAGAATCCCCTGTGTAGCCCATTCCACACTGAGAGCTTTCCTCAAATGGCACCGACTGGAAACCCAACTTCCTTCTGTTGGTAATGAAGGACGGAGCGAGCACGTGGAGAATAAATAAAAACACCCGGAGAAAAGGATTGTGAGGGATGTCAGGAAGGGCCGAGTGTTCCATCTGAAATCCGAGCCTGTGACAGACAGTGGATTAAACAGAAGATGAGTTACAGCTCCCCAGAGCACGGCAATGTGAGTCCCCCGCGCAGGCAGCGTGACAAACAGCCCCTGATATGGAGGAGTAAAAATAAACCATGGCTGAGATCAGGGCAGGCATCACCGCTCATATCTGCCACAGAAATCAGCTCCAAAGCTTGGGATGAGGATTTGAAATGCATGGATTCACTGGCGTAAAAACTATGAAACCTTAAAGGAAAAAAAGAGAGTTCGTGCAAAGTGTTTTTTTTAACTCTGGTGAAATAGTGAAAAAGGCTGTTCCAGCTGTTTCCAAAGGAAAAAATTCCCAGGAAGGTGAAAAAAATCAAACTCAAAATTGTTTCCAGAAGCACAGTGAGCTCTGCACAGAGGACAGTGATTCTGAGAGGAGATCTGGAATTCCTATGGAGCTTTTCCAGACCCCCTGGACCTCCCCAGTTACTCAGACAGGGATGGAGTTATTTTATCTCCTTCATTAATGTTATACTATGAAAAATCTAAGCAGGAATCAGGGAATCGTGGAATTGTTTGGGCTGGAAACGCCCTCTAAGGTCATGGAGTCCAACCATTCCCCAGCATCACCAAGGCCACCACTGACTGTGTCCCCAAGTGCCACATCCCCACGGCTGTTCAGTCCCCCCAGGGATGGGGACCCCACCACTGCCCTTTCTGGGAAGAAATTATCCCAATATCCAACTTCGGCCTCCCCTGGCACAACTTGAGGCCGTTTCCAAATCCCAAGAAATACCCAACTTAATCCGAGGGCTCCCAGGTTGTTGCCCTTCCCATTTAGGGGTGCACAGACAATGTCCCCTTGTCCCATTACCAGAGGTCTCTGTCTTTTGTGTGGTCACCTGAGCTCAAAACTCCGTGACCAAACCCCTGAGCTGAGTCTTGGATTGCCTGGAAGTGATTCCAGCTGCATCTGTGGATTTGCACCCACAGAGATAAAAATCATGGAATCCTGGAATGTTTTGGGTGGGAAGGGACCTTAAAGCCCATCCAGTGCCACTCCCTGCCCTAGACATGGACACCTCCCACTATCCTAGGCTGCCCCAACCTGGCCTGGGACACTTCTAGGGATTCTGGGGCAGCCACAGCTGCTCTGGGAACTCCAGCTTCCCAAATTGCTCCATGATTTTGCTCTGAAAGACTTCTTGAGATATCCCAGAGGAATTGCTTGGGTAGAGACTCACAGAGGTTTTGCACCTGGAATACTCCAGCATCTTCTCCATTCCAGTGCCTCACTGCCCCTCTCCAGCTCGGCCCACACTGATCTGGGATGTCAAACACACCCGTGCCAAGGACTGGGACAGAATTCCCCTGCATACTGAACACTGAGAAGGGGCTGGTGGTGCAGGAGCAAGAAACCTTCACCTTCTCCCCACCAGTTTGGCTTGAAGCAGCTGAAATGAGGTGCTAAAAAGTGGCAGTTTGCTTTCAAAAGCAATTTACCTGAAATATTCCCATTTTCTCTGGGAAGAAAACGCCTGCGTTACCCAGGAGCTGAACACAGGCGACTTTACTGCTGGCATTGAGGTTTTTTCTTTTCTTCGCTAGCAGGGTAAGGCTGTGAAGCAGAAATGTGACACCCAGCAGTACCACGGTGGGGCTTTATCCCTATCTCAGGACTCTTCTTCTTCACTCCACGTCATCTTCTCTCTTCTAATCTTCCCTGACAGGTGCTGGCTAAAAGCAGGAGCACGGAAAAGGCGTCATTCCGGGTTGGAAAGATCCGTCAGCAGCTCCTCAGCCCGCTCAGGGTGTGAC
This sequence comes from Rhagologus leucostigma, assembly GCA_013397725.1. Lineage (NCBI taxonomy): Eukaryota > Metazoa > Chordata > Aves > Passeriformes > Rhagologus > Rhagologus leucostigma. The sequence goes on along the minus strand of VZTD01005097.1, from coordinate 64,887 downwards.
TTCTCACACCCGCTCTGTGCCCGGAGCTGCGGCAGATCCATCCTGCCTGGTTCTGGGTCAGAGCCTCTCCCAGAGACCAGGACGGGGACTGGGAGCAGCAGCTGAGGGTTTAAATCACACCCATTCCATCCCTCACTCGGGAATTTTCACACATGGGAGCAGAAGGAAATTTGCCACCCGTGAGAGCTCCGACACCTCTCGGTGTAACACGTTGGGTGTTCCAGGCTGGGAGCTGCGGTGTTCCAGGATGTCTTGGCATTTAGAAGACCCAGGAAAAGTCCAGACTTCTCCTCTTTCCCAGCACTGGATACTTTTACCCATTCCCAGCGACCGTTCCCAAAGCTGGGCGAGGGGTCTGGTTACTTTGGAAGGTGGAATTCTTCAGGTGTCCCTGCCCATGGAAGGGCAGACTGCACCAACGGGTTTAAACTGAAAGAAGGGGAGGTTTACATTGGATTTTGGGAGGGAATTGTTCCCTGTGAGGGTGGGGAGGGGCTGGGATGGAATTCCCAGAGCAGCTGTGGCTGCTCCTGGATCCCTGGAAGTGCCCAAGGCCAGGCTGGAGCAGCCTGGGCCAGTGGGAGGTGTCCCTGCCCATGGAAGGGCAGACTGCACCAACGGGTTTAAACTGAAAGAAGGGGAGGTTTACATTGGATTTTGGGAGGGAATTGTTCCCTGTGAGGGTGGGGAGGGGCTGGGATGGAATTCCCAGAGCAGCTGTGGCTGCTCCTGGATCCCTGGAAGTGCCCAAGGCCAGGCTGGAGCAGCCTGGGACAGTGGGAGGTGTCCCTGCCCATGGCAGGGGTGGCACTGGACAGGCTTTAAGGTCCTTCCAACCGAAACCATCCTGCGAATATCCCTGATTTAGTGGCATGAGGAGACTTTTTGGCTCCCTGTGTCCTGATTTTCCGCCTCTGGAGCCGCAGGTCTCCGAGCTCTCCCTATGAACGACTCCCAGATCCAACGGCACTTGACTATCTCAGCTGTCCCAAAGGATCCTGAAGGCACAGCATTCCCCTCCAACCATCCCAGGAGGGCCTCTTCCTTCCCCTGGATCATTAAAACACTTCCCAGTTCTGAGAGCAGGACATGGAATTTGGGGAGAAACATTTGGAGGTAGAAGAGCAAATCCTCTGCTTCTCCTCCTCCGTTATTGCGATTTCCTCTTCCCGTCTCTCTGGGAATGCTGCTCAAGGAGAGGGGTTGTGACAGCTCCTCAGCACTCATCACATCAAACCCGCTCGAAAAGATGTTCAGGAAGTTAAAGGAGCTGCCAGCACCTTTTTTAAAATCAGAGACTGGGATTTTCACAGGAGTAAAGGAAGTTAAAGTGCCTAAATTCCATTGGGTTCCATGGGATTTGGATTCCTGACTTCCTTGGCTTCCTGCAGAAATCCCTGTCTTGTTCTGGATTTGCATTTCAGCTGGGGAAAGAACAGTTCGGGGTTAAAGCACTGAAATAAAGTTAATTTCTAAAGGATCTGGGAGTCAGTGAGTTGCTCCCAGTAGAAGCTGAAAAGAAGGATTTGCATCCTCACATTTTTTTTTCCAAAATAAAATGAAGTTTCTGTGACGGAGGAATCCAAGGTTTACACTGAGCTGGGTCTAGAAGAGCCTGGTTTTGTCTTAGCAAAAATAACTCTTCTGGACCGAATCCTCCTCCTACAGGTCCTGTAGAGCCTCCAGGGATTCCAGCGCCGTTCCTCTGGATTTATCGGGATTTATCTGGATTTAGTTGCCCTGATCCCTGGCGATGAATGCAGGAATTTAACATTCCCGGGACAAAGATGGCCCCTGCTCTGGGTCCCTGGGAGGAACCGGCCCTGCCCTCCCAAACCAAACTGCTGCTCATGTTTTGAGTAAAAACTGACATTCCCCAGGAATTCCTGCTGCCAAGACAAGGCCCAGGGAAGCATCTCTGCACAGATTCTTCTTCCATGAAAAAGCTGCAAGGCAGGAATTAAAAAATAAAATTACAGCTGGGTTTCTGACCTGTTTTAAGCAAAAGACCAAGAGAAATCATGGGCTTTCCTCTCTTTTTGGGGCTGAATACTTCACATTTCCATTGGTATAAACCCAGAGCCATTTTTTAAAGCACTCTTTAATCCATGGATTTTTTTCCAGGGAAAGCCTCTGATTTACAGAATACCTAAATCGATGTCAGCCGGTTCGAGGTCCAAGACCTGGAGTGTTGAGTTTCCTGTCAGGTGGATGCACACGGACATGGATCACAGCATTCCCCCAAGGAAACTCCGGGATAAAGTGGAATTAATTATTGGATTTTTCTGGCTGTGGTTTCGCTCAGCATCTCCATCACTCCGGAATTAAGAAAGCAGAGGTTTTTTTTATTTTGGGCTGTTCTCTGCATGGTTGGGTTTGTTCCCACTGAAAGGGACAACCAGGATTGTCACAGCTCCGTAGGGGATCTTCCGTCCTTCCCTCCTGGGCTGTCATTCCCTTCCCATCACTCCTGATCCCAATTCCCACATATTTTCCTTGTTTTCGGAAGAAACTCTGAATTAACTTGAAAACTCTGAAGGTCTCTCAGGTGGGGAAGGGGTCCCGTTGATCCTGCTCCCAATTCCCACAAATTCTCCTTGTTTTCGGAAGAAATTCTGAATTAACTGGAAAGCTCTGACGGTCTCTCAGGTGGGGAAGGTGTTAAGCCTTGGTCCCCACCATCTCCCATCTATCAAACCTCAAAAAAAGACCCCAAAAATCCCAAATTAAACCCAGCTGCCCAATCCAGATAAAAAAATCTGGGATTGATGCCTACCTGGTGCTGCGTGGCTCAACTTCCTCATTACCCAGTGAAGCTCAGGGTCCTTCTGCAGCCTAAATTTGGTTTTTATACACATTTACACCAATTTTACCACAGAATGTCTCCATGGAATGTCCCAGAACCAAATCCTGATGGATTAATAGATGAGCCTGGGAATGAGAAGAGTCCAGGATTGGTCACCGCCATGCCAAGAACTTCCCCTGAGAAAAGCAGACAGTTTTAAATAACACAGAAAGACAGATATAAGTATAAATATACATGAAAAAAATATACATATGTATTAAGTATTTAAATATAAATATAAATATAAATATAAAATATAAATATATAAATATATA
>VZTD01005097.1:284-61728 GCA_013397725.1 Rhagologus leucostigma | reverse complement strand
ATAAATATATTTTTATATATAAAACATATAAATATATATAAAATATAAATATAAATATATATTAAAAAAATATAACTGGCCTTCACCAAAGCCTCTCCTCTCTAGCACAGGGATAAAATCTTCTGCCTTTGTCAAATATTTTGAGAGGAATATGACAATGCAGAGAATATTTGTAATATATTATTTATATTAAGTATTATAAATTTATATTATCGATATTATAACTGGACAGTATCTAATTACTCATAATCAATATCGATTATATCAGCATCAATAGCAACAGAGCAATTAATTATTAATATTAACAACAATATTACACATGGTTAGAGATAACAGATAATGGACAGATAATGAAATACCTGAGGTTATTTTTCTTTGGTTCTGTCCAGGGATTTGACACAATCCATGGGATTCCACCTGTGTACAGCCAGGAATCTCTGTATTCCTGATCCTACTGTGAGAAATCCCTGTATTCCTGGTCCTACAGCCAGGAATCTCTGCTTTTCTGACCCTGCAGCCAGGAATCCCTATAGTCCTGACCCTACAGCCAGGAATCCCTATAGTCCTGATCCTACAGCCAGGAATCCCTGCATTCCTGATTCTACAGCCAGGAATCCCTGCATTCCTGATCCTACAGACAGGAATTCCCGTACTCCTGATCCTACAGCTGGGAATCCCTGTATTCCTGATCCTACAGCCGGGAATCCCTGTATTCCTGATCCTATGGAGAGGAATCCCTGTACTCCTGATCCTACAGCCAGGAATCTCTGCATTCCAGCCCTGCCACTCTGCCATAGGGTCAGATGTGGGATTCAAATCTCCCTTTATCTCCAAACATTCCCGGTTTCATGACTCTTGTTTCCCTGCCGAGTCAGGAGCGGGAGCCTGGGGGGGCACAGGGAGCCGGCACCTGGCACTGGGAAATCCAGAGCCTCCTGTGCCAAGAGGGAAAATTTATTTTGTTGATGATTTTTCCCGACTTTCAGTCCCCCCAGCTTGCTGGGATGCAGATTCCAGCACTGCCCGAGGCATCCTCTGTCTGGAGAAACAATAAAACTTCCGAGTGCCAAAGGAACGGTGCCAGATGAGCACAGCTGGCAGCTCATTCCTGCCATTAATGTGGTTTTCGGGAGCTCGTTGACTCCTTGTTCCCAGAAATTCCCAAGGGTCCTTGGATAAACTGCAAGGAACATTTGGAGGATGCTCATGAAACATTTGGAGAGAGGGAAGAACATTTCTCACAGCCAGGAGATCACGGAATCGCAAAATTATGGAATGATTTAGGTGGGAAGGAACATTAAGGATTATCCAGTCCCACCCCTGCCATGGGCAGGGACAGCTCCCACTGTCCCAGGGTGCTCCGAGCCCTGTCCAGCCTGGCCTTGGACACTTCCAGGGATCCAGGGGCTCTGCTGTGTCTGTGTCTCTCCCATACTGGAGCTCCGGATGAGTCTTCCAGTGCTGAAGGAAGGGGAACAATCTCCTTCCACCCACCTGTCCCTCCCAAATCAGACTCCAGGTGCAGCATCTGCTGCTGGTTTCCCAAGAAACAATCCTGGGGCAGTTTCCATCTTTAAAAGCCTTGCAGGAGGTGAATTTTTGATCCGCCAGGACCTGGGAGCTCAATTTCCCACCTCTCATACTCCGCATCGACAAGATCCAATGGATCGGGTGTCCCAGAGAATTCCAGAGGGGTTGTCTGCCTGGGCTGTTTTGGCTGTATATTTCCATCAATCCATTAGTCACCAGCACCATTCTGGTGCCGCTGGAGATATCCATATTGGAGCGCAGTATCTAATTCCCGGCGCTCTATTGATTCCCAGCTCTGCTCCGGAGGGCACTGACTCATCCTGCGGAGCTCCGGCAGAGGAGCTGCTGATAAAAACAACATTTAACATTTGGAGCCAGAGGATGGGGATGAGAAATGCTCCTCCACTGCAGACATCCAGGGATCGTGAGCTGGATTCACAACGGGAAGGTTTTTCCCCCTGCCCCGATGCTGAACGCATGCGTGCTCCTGATGGGATCATTTTTTGGGGGATGGATTTGCTGGCATACCAGGGAATGGCGTCCTGCTGCCAGAGGTGGGTTAGACGGGATATTGGGAAGGAATTCTTCCCTGTGAAGGTGGTGAGGCCCAAGCACAGGTTGCCCAGAGGAGCTGTGGCTGCCCCATCCCTGGAATTCTTCCTTCCAACCCAACCACCCCGTGATTCCATGGCTGCACAGCCCTCCGGACTGGCATCATTCCACAGGATGCACAACCTAAGGAAAAGTCCCAGTCGAGAATTTCCTTCTGTGTGTGAATGTTGGACAGGACAGAGAGGGTTCCTGGGGAGGGAAGTTTTCACCCGCCCACATCAGAACACAACCACCCCGTTCTTATTCCCTCCGAGTATTCCAGCTGGGATCTGAACTAGACTGAGGAAATGAATCCCAGTATCCTGGAATGGTTTGGGTCAGAAAGACCTTAAATCCCACCCAGTGCCACTCCCTGCCATGGGCAGGGACACCTCCCACTGTCCCAGGGTGCTCCAGCCTGGCCTTGGGCACTTCCAGGGATCCAGGGGCAGCCACAGCTGCTCTGGGAATTCCATCCCAGCCACTCTCCACCCTCAGACCTTGCACCAGCCTGAGCTTTACAAAACAAATGCAGACTCTTAAACTTCCAGATCCTATTTTTATTAAAGCTAAAAGGAGGAAAAACTGAGTGGAGAGAGAAAACTGCACATCCCAACATGGGAGAGTCATCCCTCAGTCCTGGATCAATAACGCCTGAGGAGCTCCTCTCCCAGAGCTCCCATCGATTTCCATCGGAACCTGATTCCAAGGGAGCCAGTGCCACCTACTGAGGCGATTTCTCAGTTTTGTGGCATTTTTCTTAATAATTATGAAAACATCTTTAATTTTTTTCTAAAGCAGGAACCGTGAGATTAATGAGCATCCCAGCTTTGGATGCGTGTTTGTCTTCCCGTGGAGAAAAACCTCTGAGAACTCGGAATAAAACTGGGAGGGCCCCACCCACCCCACCCAAAAGGCAAAATACACAAGGAAGAACGATAAAGTTGGGTTTTATTTGATAAGCACATTTTTTTCCTCTCTCCCATGACCTCATGAGCTCTTCTGCCCAACTTCACCCTGTCAGGACGCATACGATGTGAATCCAGAGGGATTAAAGGAGTGGGTGTGGTGGCTCCGGTGCTGGGAAGGCAGCATTCCTTCTCTCTGACACACAGCAGCCAAGAATTTGACTCATGTGGCTCCTCACATCTTAAAAAGACAGAGGTACAATGGTGTCACCCAGAGAATCGGTGGCTGCCACGTCCCTGGAAGTGTCCAAGGCCAGGAAATGAACCTTGGAAGTGTGAATGTGCTCAATCCTTCCAATGCTTCTCCTTCTTTCTTTTTCCTTCATGGGAACCTTACTGCTCTGGGAGCCTTTTGATTCTTCTTGACTCTAAGGAAGTCATGCTACAAAAATTTCAATTCCACTAAAATTACCGAAAAAAAAGAAACACTGGGACTCTGATTAACTCAATTCATTATCAGTTTAAGGGACTGTATTCTAATACAGGTCAGTAAGTGAAGGTTTTCGAGTCAAACCAGCATTTGGGACCCTTATGCAAAATTTCCCCAACAGCTCCACCTTTTTTAATCCCATCCCTAACTCCAACCCTATCCAGGCCTGCAATTAAGCATGGCAGGAAGAGGATTAAATGTGGGCTTGGACACAATTTTTAATGAGGATATTTTCCAGGACTGGGGCCAAACGAGCCCAAATCCATCAGTGCCCAGAGGTGAGTGTGGAGCTGTAACAGGGAAAGGAGAATCAGAACGTTTCCCATTTGGACTAAACCCGAAGTATTAATTAGGACATTAATTTAATTTCCCTTCCTATGTCAGCTTTTAATTAAGCCTTCATTTACCCTCTGATGTTGGCTTTGGGATTGCATGGAATTGCCATGGAGTCTGTGGCATCCTACAGAGCATTGCCAGCTCTGAGCCCGGGGGTGGCTGGGCAGAGGGGACAAAGGGACACAGCTGTCACCTGGGCTGGTGGCCTTGGCAGAGGGAGAACAGAATTCCTGAGGCTGCTCCAAATCCCAACACAAAAGCTCAGGCCTTCCACTAACCTGGATCTCTGCAGATGCCCAAATTTCCCCCCATTTCAGAGCGGGCTCTAAAATAAATGCAGGAAAATTCCTAATGGTGCCCTCGTTAAATCCTCTCGCTAAACCCGGCTCATTAAATGTAATATCTGGTGGCGCTTCATTCATTACTCCTCAATTTCAACTTTTTAAGGCTTTCTTTTCATTCCAGGATATTGGATTTGATAAAACAACAATGGCCTTAGCAGAGGAAAAAGCTTCTCCCTAAATTATCTTTCCTGCTTCAGCACGGTCGTCCTTCTCCGTCTCCCTTCCCATTGTGTGCTCGCTCCATTCCTCATTTCCATGGTGCAAAGAACACCCAGAGTCACCCAGACCTCAGGATGACCTCAGCTGCCCCCTCACCAGGGAGTTTTATGGGAATTAGGAGCTGGATGTGGATAAAGCACAAGACTGAGTTGGATAAGCCGGATTGGAATCCTGGTCCTGCCCCAGTCTCCTTGGACGATGCTGGAAAAGCCATTTCAGGGGTTTCCTGAGAGAGTGGAATAACAGTTCCTAACCCCCTGAAAGGATCCATTCATAATCCTTGGGGAAGGCTGGAAATCCTCCCACATCCTGCACAAAAATATTGGTTCAGGAAACAGAAGAGACTCTCTTGGATCTGTGGGAAGGGGGGTGAGGCCCTGATTTCCCAGAGAAGCTGTGACTGCCCCATCCCTGGAATGTCCCAGGCCGGGTTGGATGGGGCTTGGAAGTTGTCCCTAAGGTCCCTTCCAGCCCAAACCATTCCGTGTTTCTACGATTCTGTGTTCCCACAGAAATCCTCAGTCCGATGCTTCCAGAAAAATCTCATGGGCAGAAAATCGTTGGAAAAAAACAAAACAAAAACTCTTCCCATCTTGGAAGAAATCAGTGGATCACCACTGGGGTACTTTGCCAGCCCATTAAAACCAGTGGGAATCCACGGGTGAATTTAATAGAGCAAGAAGGATTTTCCTGGTCACGTTCCTGCAGATCCAGCAACGAGATTTCTGCAGTGCTCCAAACGTGACTCAGCAAAGTCCCTCCTCATCATTCCGTCCCTTCTTTCCAGGAAATTTGGCCAAGCACGAACTTTGGCAGGCGGGCCGTGGAGGATATTCAAGTGAATTATATTTTGTCGTATAAAATTAAGAGACAAATCAGTTAAAAATCATTTTAATCAAGAAAACAAATGGAGAAAGGAACGGAACGATCCCTTGTAGACTGCTTTTGACATTTGTGGATTTGTTTTGTATTCCCTCTCACTCAATAAACTGAAGGATGACTGAGTTCATTTTGCAGGAGATGGATTGGATTTTCTCTGTGCAGCTCTGCCGTGTCCATGGAATTCAACCAGAATAAAAATCCCTGTGCTTTGTAAGTCCTGAATTCTGCATTATCAGAGCCCCACTGCACCCCTGGGGCAGGGGCAGGGGAGCAGCACAGCCACTGTCTGGGAGGGAGGTGATTTTCTGACGGTGCTGGGGAATATTTGGGGGAAATTTAAAGCAAATCTGCACCGAGACACAGCCATGAAACCCAAACTGGAGAGTTTAATTTATGTATGAGCTGTCACCCAACCCAAATCACGGGTTTGTTGTGGGGAGCCAGTTTGGGAGTGGGAGCGAGAACAAGGGGGAAACCAAAGGGGACAAGGGGGAAACCAAAGTGGACACAGGGAATGGCTTCCCACTGCCAGAGGGCAGGGAGAGATGGGATGGTGGGAAGGAATCCCTCCCTGTGAGGGTGGGGAAGGGCTGGGATGGAATTCCCAGAGCAGCTGGGGCTGCCCCTGGATCCCTGGGAGTGTCCAAGGCCAGGTTGGACAGGGCTTGGAGCAGCCTGGGACAGTGGGAGGTGTTCCTGTCCATGGCAGGGGTGGGATGAGAGGATTTTAAAGTCCTTCCAACCCAAACCATTCCAGGATTCCGTGATCCTACGAAAGCAAACAACAGTGGATGAAAAGAAGACAGGAAAAGCCATTGAGGCTCAGTTCTGTCCAGCTGGATGAGGTGTTTTCCCTCCCAGCCTGATCCAGACAGGTCCCCACCACTGCGCTCTGCACCTTTGGAGTGAAGAGGCTTTTCCATATTGTGGGAAAAGTGGTCTTTCCTATTTTTCTGCATCCTTAAGCATCAAGGAAATCGATGTCAGTGCAGGGTTTGTCAGGGCAGCCTGACCAAAGCCTCTGCAGGGACTGACAAGAAAAAAGAACAAAGCAGGAAAAATAAATAAAACTAAACCCAAAACCTGCTTATTCCTGGCAGAGACTCAGAACAGGGAGAGGGGGAGGCTCTCCTGCCACCCAGGAGGTTCTGACACTCAATAAGTCTGCAGCCTGGATATGAGACCTGCAGGACAGGTTGGATCAGGCACGAGCTCCCTTGAGGATTTTGGGGAGATGGAAGATAAATATGAGCCCTTTATCAGTTACATCTCTGGTTTTTAAGCTTCTGGGCTTCTTTTATTATTTTAAGTGTTGAGGGGAATAGGGAAGCACATTTTATTTATTTGTGGGCATGAGAGGGAGCATAAAGCCCAAGTAAATCCTGATCCAAAGTCTTGGCTCTACAATTCCATCATTGCATGAGCCTGACTCCAAAATCAGAGTGTAAAATGTCAGGGAAAACACCTCTCCTTGCCTTTACAGCCAGATAAACTCCTCACCTCCACACATGCTCCTCTCCTCCTTCAGCAAAGCCAGAACACCAATAAAAATATTTCCATGAGGTTTTTTTTTCCCCACTGGGATTTCTTTATTCCCTCACTGGCAGCAGGTGACGATGGCACAACAAGGAAATCATCCCCACGCCAGCACGGGCTGTGCTCCACGCAGGAATTTGAAAATTGGCTTCACCATTTAGCACGAGAAGGTTGTTCAAGATTTAGCAGATCCATTGCCAAAAAGCTACTTTGGGAAATTGTTTTTTCCATGATCCCTCAGCACAGGCTCGTTGGAATGCTGTGAACACTCGGTGCAGACGCTGAGGACACTGAATTATTTAATGCTCCACACCTCGCTGAGCTGAGACCTTGCGGAGCCAAGGGGAGTTGGGTGCAGTTCCTTCACCCACAAGAGATGGGGATGAGACAGGCCTTGGGAAATACTGCAACCATGGATTAGGGAATTAGGAGAAATTCCTTTTGACAGTCCCTCCCAGCCTCTCACACACCCAATTCCAGCTTTTCCATCTCCAGTCTTTGACGTCCAGGATCTCAATTCCCTCCCTTCTCTCCCTAAAGTTTTTCATGGAATACCAGAATGGCTTGGGTTGGAAATGACCTCAAGGTCCCACCCCCTGCCATGGGCAAGGACACCTTCCACTGTCCCAGGGTGCTCCGACCTGGCCTTGGACACTTCCAGGGATCCAGGGGCAGCCACAGCTCCTCTGGGAATTCCAGCCCAGCCCCTCCCCACCCTCACAGGGAAGAATTTCTTCCCAATATTTAGCCTAAACCTACTCTCTTTCGGTTTAAAGTCACAACTGTGTGAGAGTGGCAAAATCCCAAAACCTCCTGAAAATTGGATAAATCTCAAGGAGTCACTTTCTCCTTCTCTCTCTTATCCTGCTCAGCTTCAGCTCAGAGCATCTTGTGGCCCACACCCCAAAACTCGTGAAAACATGAGGAATAAGGACACCAGCAGATCAAAAAGTCACCCTCACTCCTCTTGGCCACTCTCAGACCCTCCCACTGAGCAGATTCAGAGAAGATTCCACAGCACAGGACCCTGTTACCTTAAGAAAGGCCATTTTTACTCTCCTAAAAATGCATTTTTTCCCTGGAAACAAAGACACAGTACTGAGTTACAAAGACTTACTTGAACAATTAATCATTCCAGGAGCACCCCAGGCCATTGCAGCCGCAGCTGGGATTATGTATTCCAGACAGTCCACACTTTTCACTGGAATAATAAACATTTTCAGAAATATTCAACAGCTGATGTGCTGGTCTAGGCAGAACCTGAAGTTTTGTCAGTGCAAAATCACATTATCATAAAGTCATTGGAAAAGCCCTCTGAGGTCGTGGAATCCAACTGTTCTCCCAGACAAGCCCAACGCTAACCCATGTCCCCAAGTACCACATCCACACATTTCTTAAACATTTCCAGGGTGTTCAAACCAGGCTGAAGACCTTGACTCAAACATCTTTATGAAGGGAGATGCAAGACCAGCAGTCTAACACTGCAGGAATTAATTTTAAATACTCAACCTCTCTGATAAAGTTGAGAAGCACCCATGGAACATCCAGCAGGACAAAAGCACCTCTTTCATATTGTTTAAAAGAACTCTCCCATGTCTCCTCCCTTCATCTGCCTTGTCTCACCAAGCAAAACCCGTGTAAAGCCAATTAAAGCCCATTTGTCACAGGGTAGAACTGACACCGAAATGCTCCTGGTCTGCTCACAGCTCACTTGCTGCTCCTCCAAGTCACAAATCACAATAACCATTCCATGGAAATCGTAAGAGAGGAGCTCGAAATCCTGCTGAACTCAATGAGCCATTAAATAGTTGACAATATTCTTTATAGGAACCACGAATAGTTAATTAATCCCCAAATGCGAATGGTGAGCATGAATAATTACCACCATAGATCCCGATCAAAGGATCCGCAGCAAGCATAAATTGACATTGCTTCGTGTACAACAGCTCACGCCAGCTGCAAGACCAGTCCTAAAAGGTTGGGCTTGGGCTTAAAACATGGGAATCCCACATGGGAACATCTCAGTTCCCAGCGTGCCACTCCACTGTCTTTCCACGAAATCTTCATTTTTTTATCAGTTTGCCTATTTGTGTCACTTTTGTCAGTCTCAGCACGTACAAAGGGTCTGTCTATTCCTTCATCGTTGTAAGAACCTCTTATCCTTGTTACTGTTCCTTCACACCTCCTGGAGTAACAACTCCGGGTGCTCCCTTCCCCTTCTCCTTCTCCTTCTCCTTCTCCTTCTCCTTCTCCTTCTCCTTCTCCTTCTCCTTCTCCTTCTCCTTCTCCTNAGTTTTGTGCCGCTAAGATGTGACCTTCAGAAGTTCTTGCACAACACAAAAACAAACAAGGAGCCGCTGTCGTGGTGAGTGCGGGGAATTTCTCAATCAGTGAATATTTGCATATCCTTGGATGAGAGATACCAGCTGTACCAAGAGCTGTCATTAATCAAAGCCCACCAAGAGTCTCCCGCCAGGCCAACGCTGCTTGTAATGTGTCTTGGCTCTGTCTTGGTGTCCCACCGAGTGTCACACGGGCTTTAACAAATCCCAGCTTCTTGCTCAGCACACAAAGCCTGGCAGAGCTTGGAGGGGTTCAGATGATCCAGGTGGGAGACAAAGTTCAGACAGGAGGAGAGACCCTCCCACATCATCACAAAGATGTCACGTCCTGACACTGCACTGAGGTGGCAGCAGAATTGGCCCTTTGAGATCTTCACTCCCCTTGCACTGTCTTGAAGGTGACTTTTCCAAATCCAGCTGCTCAGCTACCTGGAGATAAACTCAATTTGAATATTTCCTGGGTCAGGATCATGGGGCTCAACATTCCTTAGGAAACTCATTCTGCATCCTTTTGTATCCAAACGTCCTTTCCAACTCAACCATCTTTTCCAACCCAACCACTCTTTCCAACCCATCCATCCTTTCCAACCCATCCACCCTTTCCAATACAACCGCCCTTTCCAACCCATCCACCATTTCCCACTCAACCACACTTTCCAATCCAATCATGCTTTCCAGTCCAACCACCCTTTGCAATCCAACAATCCTTTCCAGCTCAACCAGCGTCTCCAACCCAACCACCCCTTCCAACTCAGCCATTCTTCTCAACCCAACCATCATTACCCATTCTTTCCAACCTAACCACCCTCTTCAACCCAGATACCCTTTCCAACCCAACCACCCTTATATGCAACCACACTTTCCAACCCATCCATTCTTTCCAACCCAACCAATCTTTCTAACCCAACCCAACAAATAGCAAAACAGTGCCCCTGATCCTGCAAATATTCCCAAAGCATCACAGCTGCCCACATTCAGCTTCTGACTGTTCCATCTTGTCTAACTAGTGCCTTTTTGATGGTGGAGATTTGAAACCTCACCTCGATTGACTGACAAAACACCTTCAAGTGAGCTGCGGCAGCTCCATGACCTCTTGTGTGCCTTTTGTCTTTCAAAACACAGACAGGTGCTGCAGGAGGGAATGTTTGAGGACTTGGAAATGGTTTCTTCCCCTTTTGCTGTCGCGGTGTCCGTGGGGAGCCGAGCGCCAGGATGTGCTGTACAAATCCATTTGTTACAGTAAACAGCCCCGGGCAAGCGCCTGCACTCACGGACATTGGGGGGATTCCTTGGAGGGTTTGTTCCTCCTTGCAAATTTAAAGATATGAACTCAGGAGGGACCAGAAGCTTCTTCCTGGCCTGAGGCCAAGCATGCAAAGCATACAAACAGACACTGACAGTTGTATACACAACAGCAGAAATAGAATAATAAAAACCAGCTAAAACAAATAATATTTGAAGTAAAATGGACAGAGGGTCAGCCATCATTTCATAGAATGGAATCATGGAATGCATTGGGTTGGAAGGGACCTTAAAGATCACCCAGTTCCACTCCCTGCCATGGGCAGCGACACCTTCCACTAGGCCAGGTTGCTCCAAGCCCATCCAACCTTGAACTCTTCCAGAGACAGGGACCTTTCCAACCTTAATGATCTCATGATTCATTAAGTTTAGAGGCAGCTCTCACCCCTGGGTCAATCCACCTGGAAAACTCTGGCCTGCTCCCAGGAGCAAAGGCAGGACCAACGTTTCTGTGTTTCACCACTCACCAATTTCTCACCTTTCCGCTGAGGCTGGGACTAGCAGGGAACTGCGGCAGGAGTTTCCTTGTAGGAACCTGACTTTAGTTTTCCTTTCCAAGGCCCCATCACCTTCCCTGTGGAGGTCCCATCAGATAAGCTCTGTTTAAGGCTTTGGTGGCTGTGAAAATAAAAATAAATAAATTAAATCTCACTAGCAGTGCTGGGACAGGCTGAGTCTGACCCTATTATTGCTGTGACACAAATTCCATTAAAATCTGGAGTGGCACAGAGATAAGTTCCTATTGACGACCAGGGATGGCAGCGAAATTACAGCAGAGTCTTAAGTCAATGGCAAGTTCAGCCCCCCTCGTCCTTGAAATAATGATTCGGCCACGGTGGCTGCAAGTTTGGAGTGTCACATAGAGCAGCACAAAGTGATTTTTCCAAAAGATGTCCCTGGAAAAGGGCTGCAGGCAGAGGGAGGAAATCAGGCTGACATCGCGCTTGACGCAGACAGGAACAAACACTGTTGGATTTACTCTGCTTCTACAGCATGGGAGGGGTTTCAACAAAGTTCAGCTGCTTTTTAGGGCATCAGAAAATAACAGAGATCTTCAAGAGGCACATAAAAATGTAAAAAAACCCAAGATCTGGTAATAATCCTGCTTTTTCTCGTGTTTATAACAACAGCAGCAGGGAACTTTCATGTCATGGTCCAACTTCTTTTCAATCTACTTGACCTCAACTTTCACCAGCTGCACAGAGCAATAAAGTGCTGTCTCAGGCACAGCCTAATTAGCCCTGAAAAATCGGATTCATCCAAAGGAACAGCACAGGGAAGATCCAGCTCCTGTCCCAGAAGCCCCGGAGCTCCAAAACCCCCAGCATCAGTTTGGGATAATTAACGTGACGAGGCTGGGTCTGGTCCGGTCCCCCTGTGCAGCGAGCATCAGCCACCATCCATTTAACTCAGTGAGAGAGAATCTGTCAAGTTATTTCCAGGGTTAACAACTCACACTGTTTAAAATATAAATTCCATGTCTGGCCTGAACTTGGCTGCTTTCAGGTTCCCACTCTTGGGTCTTGTGATGCTTTTGTCAGACACATTAAACAGCCTTGATGATCAGAACCATCCTCCCCACGTGGATGGGGATAAACCACATCAAGTTACCTTTGGAAGGATTTTTCTCCTCAAATTAAGGTAACGAGGACTAAACCACACCAGGGCTGGTTCCACCATGGGGAGAACCTGAGCAGAGACAGCTTTCAAAGGCACAAAGGAGCAGTTAAATGCTCGTTTCCCACTGAAAATCACGGGCCCCTGGGTGTTCTGCTCCATTTGTGAAACTTTGAAAGCCTCCTCCCCTGTCTTGGACAGATTAATGGGAAATAATAAAAATATCATTTAAACATAGAGTCTCAGGGAGGTTATTCAGCTCCCAGGCCTGGCTGCCACAGTTGTCAGTAAATTAGGGAGAAAAGAAACACAAAATGATCCTTTTCCAGTCCCTCCAATTACGCTGGGATGGTTCCACCTCTGATGAGCAATTTTGAGAGCCTTTCCCCTCATCCAAGTGGAAAACTGCTCAGTGAAGAGTGGAGAGCTGGGGTAAAGAGGGGCAAAAGAGGACACCCCAGCAATTCATGGTGTGCCAGGACACTGAGCACTGTCACCAGGTGCCAGGTGACATCTGTCATCCGACATGGAACACGCGATACTGGGGAAGGAAGGGAAAGGAGAGAACACAACCCTTGTCTCCTCTGCACCAGCTGTTCCCAGGGGATGGCTGTCAGGAATGGAGAGTTCCTAACAAAGCAGGCTGAGAAGCAAGAGACAGCGCAGAAAAAGAAGTGAACAATGAAAAATGACACATCACAGGTGCACAGAATAAAACAAATCTTGATTTTAGAGGCTGGGACACACACACGGCTGAGCTGCCCTACCTGCTCAGGTGCAGTTTAACTCCTTCTGGATCTGCCTCATTCCTCCTGTTTCCTCCCCACCAGGATGTTCATGAACTGCAGAGCATTCCAATTGTTCCACATATGTGAAACAGCTTTGATGTTTCCATGTTGTAAATGTGAAACTCTGAACTCTAAGAGGGGATTTTGGGTTGTGGAGTCCAGACCTGGGATGGGATAAGGGGGAATGGCTTCCCACTGCCAGAGGACAGGGTTAGATGGGATATTGGGATGAAATTCCTCCCTGGGAGGGTGGGAAGGGGCTGTGATGGAATTCCCAGAGAAGCTGTGGCTGCCCCTGGACCCCTGGAATGTCCCAGGCCAGGCTGGACGGGGCTTGGAGCAGCCTGGGACAGTGGAAGGTGTCCCTGCCATGGCAGGGGTGGATGCGATGGGCTTTAAGGGCCTTCCAACCCAAACCATTCTAAGATTCTCTCCCTCATTTACACCCACGATCAGATCCCTTTCCAGCCCATTTTTATACCTCTCTGGTTCTTGTTAGTTGACCTCCAACAACTTAAGAGGGAAATGAGTAGGAATTTCTCAAAACCAGCTTTGCTGTTCTCCAAGGACAAGGCCAGGACCTTAACAGCCAACAATTTCATTGGGAAAAGGAATTCTTGCTCCATTGAGAAAGGGTGAATGAAGAATTCAATGAAGAATTCTTTCTTCATTGAGAAAAGAAGTATTTGTAGCTCTTTTTCTACATGGGAGCTCTGAGGTCCAGACCCAGGAGAACAAATCCCTCCCACTCCACACGAAAACTGCACTTAATGAGGCAGCCCAGGTCTGACGCCCCCAGCACTCTTTGGTTTGATGGCCACAGTTGTCCATTTTTGATGGAAAATTTGTGCTGATTTCACGGTGGCTGCTTGGAGAAAAGTCACCACACGTCACAGTTGTTTCATAGCTGGGGGGCAAGTGGAGAAAATTATTTAATTAGGTTTCTGTAATAACATCTCCATTTCCAAATGGCTGCCCAGATGTGTTAGCAGGGAAGGATTTCAATTACTTCGTTTCCTTTAATTCTGTGACTTTAATGCTGATGGAGGCCGAGAAAGACTGAGATCAAAAACTAAACCAGGAACTCTTTGTCCACAGAAAGTCTTGAATGTATTAAATATATGAAATTAATGTAACCATGGATGCATGGAGCATTTCACACTTCATCTCCCTGCAGCCACATCTACGTGCAAAATCCAAACTCATACCAGAATGAGGGAATCAGGTTGGAAAAAACCCTTAACATCATCAAGTCCAACCATTAACTCATAACTAATTAGTGCAAACATTTGTATTGGTGACGATGCTGCCCAGTCAAGGCCACCATCACAAACACAGCCCTGAGGAGAGGAATGTCCTGGTGCTGGATCAGTTCCCACAATTCCAGTTGCAGAGTAAGGAAAAGATCAGCCAAGAGTTTGTGGCATCCCCTCATGCTTGACTTTAACCCCCACCCCATCTTCCAAAATCACAAAATATCCACCTTTTACCAGCACAAATCCATGAAATAATCAGGGTATCTTGCTTGGGAATTTCAGGAGCTGGCATAAACACAATTTACCAAGTCTTGATGATCCATCTTGTCCGCAGGGCTGGGCCAGCCGGGTTATGGACGTGTTGGGGTCAGCCTGGTTAGGGATGTGTTGGGGTCAGCCTGGTTGTGGACGTGTTGGGGTCAGCCTGGTTAGGGATGTGTTGGGGTCAGCCTGGTTGTGGATGCGTTGGGGTCAGCCTGGTTAGGGATGTGTTGGGGTCAGCCTGGTTAGGGACGTGTTGGGGTCAGCCTGGTTAGGGACGTGTTGGGGTCAGCCTGGTTAGGGACGTGTTGGGGTCAGCCTGGTTAGGGATGTGTTGCTGCTGACAGAAGTATCAGGGCAAATAAATCATAAATAGACCCCAAAGAAGAACCCAACCAGCAGCTTCTGCCTCCTAATTCCTCATTAGAGTGTCAAAGCCTCAGCTCAGCTCATCCTGCTGTACCCTCACTCCATCTGTTCCATCTCTAACTTCAATGTTGATCAAAATAAACAGAATTCCTGAAAATGTGAAAGAAATCTGGTATTTCCAAATTCCTTTGTCTCCTCGAAGACTTTACACCCTCCTGTTTCGCACAGACAGCTTTGCAAGCTGATTTTATGACGGAATACTACAAATGGGAGAACTCCGAGCCCTCCTAGAGAGCTCTCGTAAAACTCCATGGTTGGATGGGAGCTGGAACAGATGGGAGAGCTCCTCCAGGCTCTACATTAACCCTGCTGTTCCCTGACTGGGGGCCAACAACACTTTCAAAAAGTACAGACCTAAAAATACATCTCCAAGCCAGAGATGATCCAAAGTTTCAATAAACATCAACAAGATGGGTGACACCCTTTTGCTAGGATGACAAACAGCTCCTTTCAGAGAAATGCAGGAATTTCAGCATCCCAATGTCTGAAAGAGGGAAGTGTTTAAGGGAAAGATGTTTTGAGGGAATTTGGTGGCCACTGGTCCATTACAGTTGGAATCCTTCAACCATCACCTCATTACACGGAGACCAGAGCCAGGAGAGCGCAACGAGGGCCGTTAATTGGGGTGGAGAAGTGGAGCAGAATTCCTGGGGGGAGATTTGCCATGCTCCACTTGGTGCTGCTTGAAAAAAATCTCCATTTTTGCTGCCGAGTACACAAATTCCTGTTAGATTCCAAAAGAGCTGTGGGCGTCCAGAGTCTTTCAGCCTATTTGAGGTTTTCCATACCCACCTTCCCTCCCTGCCACACAGGAGTTGAATGACACAAATCCACAGCTGGCCTCAAAGGGTGAGGATTTCAGAGATGACAGACGGATTCAGGCAACCCCAGGATGCTCTGAAGGGTCTGATGTGGAAAATGTGCCATCTCTGCAGTGAGGACTCTCCTTTTCATGGAATCATGGAATGGTTTAGGTTGGAAGGGTCCTTAAAGACCATCCAGTGCCACCCCTGCCATGGGCAGGGACACCTTTCAGTATCCCAGGTTGCTCCAACCTGGCCTTGGACACTTCCAGGAACAGGGTAGCCACAGCTTCTCTGGGAATTCTGTTCCCTCACCTCCCTCCCAGAGAGGAATTCCTTCCCAGCATCCCATCTAACCGCTCTCTCAGTTTAAAAAATCCATGTCTCTCATTCCCATTCCTATGATGTTATTCCAAACCCTCAGGTATGGGGCAGACACCCCACAGCACCATACAAGCCATGCAGCACCATGTCCCTAAAAGCCACCCCTAAGGAAACAGCCTAATCCCAGAGGAGCAGGACCCAAACAGCTGAAAAATCCATTAAAAACCCAATTTTTTTTGCCCTGAGCAGGCACCCAAAAGCCTCATCCAGAGAAGCAGATCCCTGCCCTAGTTTGTGGGATGATTATTCCCCCAAACAAACCCACCAAGCTCCATTGTTCATCCTTTCTGCTGACAGGCACGAAGGTTAATTGGTCACAATTGCATTTCTAATGTCCCAGCTGAGAGAAGTGCCAGGAGCCAGAGGTAAATCACACAACTACCCACTTGCTGCCTCTGAGTTTAAATAAATAGAAATTCCAGGGTAATTAATATTTAGAAAATGCAAAAGTTGTCATCTTAAATCAGGCTGAAACATAATAATCACATTAAGTGCTTACTTCAGCAAAATACCCCTGAAATGCAAAGTGTTGGTGAGTTATGGGAGTATTTATCGCCTTAATTGACTCCTGGCTCTGGCAGAACTCCATTACCCAGGAGTTAAGAGGAAATTTAATTCTGATCCTCGCATTTGCACTCAAGGACTTCTGTTTGAGTTGGGTTTATTTTCAGCGGCGGGACTGAAGGGCTGCATTTTTCCAGTTGCAATCCTGCTCAGTTGAGCAACAAATGTGACATTTCGTATTTCATCTGCTGACCTTCCATTCATATCTGGGAAATTTTTCATCCTGTTCCCCTTCTGTTTCCCTTCCAGATGTCCTTTAAGGCAAGAAGGAACCTGGTGTTTTAGCAGGCAGAGTCTGGTAGGAATTATTTAGACAAAGAGGGGATTTCAGACACTCTTTTCTTGGGCTCAGTGAGCAGCTTGGCTGCTGCTTGGGACCTCAGTGTCTGTGGAATCGTGGAATATCCTGAGCTGGAAAGGATCCTCAAGGATCTATGATCTATGGCTTGGCAAAGGACAACCCTAAGAATCAACCCAAGAAACCCCAAGAATCATCCCAATCACACTTAATTTTTAGGAAAAATTTCTTCACCAAAAGGATGGTCAAGCATTGGAACCAATGTTCCCAGGGCCATGGTGGTGTCCCCACCCCTAGAAATGTTCCAAAAACGTGGATGTGGCACCTGGGCACCTGGGTCAGCGGTGGCCTTGGCAGTGCTGGGTTGGACTTGATCTTAGAGGGCTTTTCCCACCTTAACAATTTCCTGATTCTCTGATTCCATGTCCCTGGCAGCATTGTCCCAATGCTCCTGGAGCTCTGGCAGCCTTGGGGCCGTGACCATTCCCTGGGGAGCCTGTTCAGAGCCCCACCACCCTCTAGGGGAAGAACCCTGACAGGAATCAGGGTCCCTCCTCGTGCACAACTCCTTGTCCTGAGGGTGAATCCAAAGTGTTCCTGCTGTACCCAATAATTGATTGTTTGAGGGTCACTCCCCACACACCACAAGGATCCCCAGAGCTGTCACAGGGCGAGGACAGCTCTTATGCAGCCATGGTTCATGTGACAACTTGACCCAGCCAGAGGCACAAAACCTCTCCTTAAAACCAGGCTTAAAATCATCCCGTTAAATAATCCCTGTGCTGGAAGAGGAGGGAGCACGATCGCAGCTCTGCTGGCACCCACACCTTTGCCCAAAGGTTTGCTGGGATTTCACAGCAATTTGGGAATGTCAGCACTTGGGCTGCTCCAGGGGTTTCCTCCTGTAAACCATCCCAAAACCTGCTTCCTCCTTCCCACAGGCACAAGGCTGGAGCTGCTCCTCCCGGTTCTCTCATGTGTGACACATTTCAGTGTTTCAGCAAGTTCAGGAGGTGTTTGTCACATTTGCCTGACTTCCTGCACTGATAAACCACCCTCGAAACCTGCACAACTCCCACCTGGCACTGGGACTGAAGGAGCTAATTGTGCCTCTCAGATCGACAGCGACTCCGACAGGCAGCGCTCCGGGATTTACCGGAGTCAGGGCTGAACAGCGGAACAGAAATAAACTCACAGGAGTGTCGGCACACAGGATTTCACAGATTAAAGAGCAGGATTTCACAGATCAGATCAAGGACTTCACACATTAAACCCAGGACTTCACACATTAAAGACCAGGATTTCGCAGAATAAATCCAGGAGTTCACAGATCAAATCAAGGACTTCACAGAATAAATCCAGGACTTCACATATTAAATCTAGAACTTCACACATTAAGGGCCAGGATTTCACAGATGAAATGCAGGATTCCACAGATTAAATCCAGCATCCTGAACTGCATCAGGAAGCAGAACAGGAACTCATGGAGAAGTGATGTTGTGGGAAGAAATGCCGTGAAAAAAAATCTCACTGAAATCCATGGGAGTCCCTTTGCATGTTCAGCATTTACAGGTTTTGTTTTAGCATCTGGAACCAGTTTTGGAGGGTTTTCTGTGAGCTGACCTGGCCCAGAGGGAAGAAAGTTGAGAGGAGTTCAAACTCCACAATTCCCAGCCCAGGTATGGATGACCCAGAACAAACCCCGACGGAAGCCCAGAATTCCTGAGGTAAGAGAAGGTCTGTGCTTGCAGGGAAGAGGGACAGGAGGGAGCTGGGGCAGGGAAACGGAGCAGGGGGAGGCGACGAGCTGGAGTGCCCAGACTGGAAATGGAAAAAGCCTCAGTTCCAGGGATACTGGGCAAAACAACATAAGGGACTCCTTGTCTGGCTCCAGTGCTCGAGCCAAGCCAAGTGCAACAGAACTGCTCCCCTTCCCTGCCTCCAGCAAGGAAAATCAAACACAGGGAGCTGCTTTGTTCTGCCTGGCGAGGGAACTGAGATAAGGCTCACTCACAAAGCCACGGTGACGCTCCTGCTCCACCTGAGAGCAGGAATCGATGTCTCCGATCCCTTTTAGAGGCACCCCACGAGGACAGGCATTGGAACGGAGGTTTTGATGGATGCTCCAGCCCCTGTCGGTGCCTGCTCCATTACCCAGCAGCAGGAGGGCTCTGCTGGCACTGTCAGCGGGACAAAAGCCCCTCCCTGACTGCGATGCCTTTGGCTGGAGCAAACACCACTGTCAGCTCCCCCACTGCAACCCGGCCTCGGACATTCCAGGGATCCAGGGGCAGCCACAGCTGCAAAGGGAATTCCTTCCCAACCCCTCCCCACCCTCACAGGGAGGAATTCCTTCCCAGTGTCCCATCTCACCCTGGCAGTGGGAAGCCATTCCCTGTATCCTGTCACTCCATCCCTTGTCCCAAGTTCCCCCCCCAGCTCTCTTGGAGCCCCTTTAGGCCCTGGAAGGGGCTCTGAGGTCTCCCCAGAGCCTTCTCCCCTAGCCGTCCCAGCCTTTATCTTTGATTTTCATACTATTTTAGCAGCAGCAAAGACCCTTCCAGAGTCGCAAACAGGGCCTGGGAAAGCTCATTAAAGGCAGAGCGTGGCACAGTCATTGTTATGGAGATCTCAGGTTTAATTCTGCAAGGGAACCAACCCCCTCGGCGCTCTCGGAGTGATCGATACCCACCTCGTATCTGCCTACAACAGGGACAAACCCGGTGACACTGAGCTGCCACCACACACTTCCTGCAGTCCCTGCACTCAGATCCCTGATTTCCGTGCTGGAGTCATTAGGAGAGGTCCCGAACTGTTCCCAGCCAGGCAGGCTCGCCCCAGGCCAGGATTAATGAGTCCGACTCCTATTGACTCAACACACCCAGAGCGGAGCTGCAGCCCTCGAAGTGGCAGCCAGTGCACGAAGAAAAGCTCCCGGCACTGGGACAGAGGCCCAGACCCGAACTGAGACCGCAGCCACCAAAGGCCCCATCACTTTTTCCTCCCTGTGAAATAAACAGCTCTGGGCGCTTCGATTCCACAGCCCGGGAGCTGAAATTCCACACGGAATTCCACACACGGGGAGCTGTTTGTGCTCTGATTTGTGCCTGTACAAACCCACAGAAGCGTCTGTGGATGAGCCCGTGCTGGATGAAGTGCACACGGAACAGAAGGATTGAGAATGGAAAATAACACAAAGGCCTCGTTCATTTTGTAGTATTGATTCCAGCACCAGCCACGGCTGCACTCATCCTTCAAAAGCAATCAAAAACCTACAGCGAAAGGAGGGGCTGCCATTCCCAGGATTTGCAGTCAGTCCCTCTATTCCTGTCTGGCTCATCCCAGCAGGTAAAAGAGTTGCCCCAAGCTGAGGGCACAGCTTTAGGCTTCTGGAACAATTCCTTGCTGAAACTCCCTAGGAGTGACTCAAGCCCCCGTGCCTCAGTTTCCCTGCAAAGCTGAGCTGAGATTTCCCACCCCACACAGAAAATGGGAATATTCAGGCATCAGGCACCGACCGTGATCAGAAAACACACAAAATAATTAACATTTAGCACTAACAACCCTTGTGCTTTTAACCACACGCACCTGCACTGGTATCTCTATTTATTCACTTTTTAATTGCACATTCTGATATTTTCAGTTCAAATTCCCAGTAAAGAGATTTACCAGTAAAGGAAATTGATCAGGAAAGGAAATGGGACTGACTTCATCACAACACAGGATCCTGCCAAGAAGGTGAAGCTGCCTATTCCCTCCTTTTTTAAGAGTCAAACCCCTCCTAGAAATGTGACTAAACTTGTAAATTTGATTATAAACATGACATCATTTCACACTGGATCCCAGAGGAGCTCCAGACAAAACCTCCTCGTCACCTGCACGCCCCGTGAACGCCTCCATGTGCTTATCCTGAAAGAAATCTAATTCCCTTCATTTCCTCCACCCCAAAGTTGGGGAGTAAACTATATGTTTAATTATAAACTTTCCACTCGGAGCAGCTATAATTAATGAGCCAAGGAATCTTCAAGATGCCTGGAGCAACCTGGATTCCTCCCAGGGACCGTGGCGCTGCTCGTGGTGCAGTTCGAGTCACTTCCCATTAGTTTTAGGAGCTGGAGTGCCCACCCAAGACATTAATCACGGAATGCTACAGCTCCCAGACTTTCAATTACCCTCACTCCGTGTGCTGCGCGCGGATTGTCCCACCCTGATAATAAATGGCCTTCCCGGGGCTACCGCGGGCCTTGCTGGGGTTTGGTCCCCGTTGTTCAGCTTTTAGGCAAGGTGGTTGGAAAAATGGGATTCCCAGCACTGGGAATGGCTCTGGGATGGGGCAGAATGAGCTGCGACCTGGAAATACTGAGGGATCAAAACGGTCTGGAGAGCGGGATGCTGATGGGGGAGAGGATTTGGGCACTGCTTCCAGCTTTTCCACTTCCAGTGATTTTCCCTCCTCTCTGAGAATGCCTTGTCACCAAGTCCCCTCTGCAATGGGCTCCTCTGGAGGTGAAATCTCTCCTCCCTTCTGCCTCTCCACAGGTTCCGAACTACAATTTTGGGATAATTTTATCATTTTTTCCCCTTATTTAAGTCAAAATGACTGGTTGGACAGCACAAGGTGTCAGTCCAACTGTAATTCCCTCCATGCTCTAAGGAAAACACTTCAGAAGAGACTGGGCAGCTTCCCAGATCATGGAATCATGGAATCATGGAATCATGGAATCATGGAATCATGGAATGGTTTGGGTTGAAAAGGACCTTGAAGATCATCTAATGCCAATTCCACTGCCGTGGGCAGATCTTTAACAACGACCTGGATGAGGGGATCGAGTGTAGCCTCAGGAAGTTTGATTTTAAACCCCTTGGGGGTTTTAACAGCAGATGTGGCACTTGGGGACGTGGTCAGTGGTGACCTCTGCAGTGCTGAGGAACGGTTGGATTCCATGATTTGGCTTTTCCAACCCAAACAATTCCATGAGTTGTTGATTCACCACTTTTTGCCCCTGGATGAATGGCTTTTTCTGAGGAGATTTTTCTCCAGTGCAAGGGGAGCCACCCCAGCTCTGACTTCCACAGGACTCTGCAAAGCTGAAAGGAGAAAAAGAAAAATCCTTAACAAAGTAAGAAACAAAGAGATCTGAGAGGAAAAGGGAAAGCAGAGGAGCTTACAAAATGACATGGTTTGAAGTGGTGCCAAATGGGGAAAATCAGGGTGAAAATACCTGGATTTATCACTGGTCCAGAGGAGAAACAGCACCTCTGGTAGCATTTGGGTTTATCTTTGCGGAAAGCAAACATGATTAAAAAAAAAAGGAATCTGCAAGAAAAAACACTTCAATATTTTCCCTTAGTAAAATAAAAGAAATGAAAGAATCTCTGAGGTGTCCCTTTCCCCAAGATCCTCAGCTGTTTTCCATGGATCTCCCCTCTACGTGGGATCACAGAATCCCAGAATGGTGGGGTTGGAAGGGACCTTGAAGATCACCCAGCTCCACCTCTGCCACGGACAGGAACACCTCCTGCTAGAAGAGGAACTGGGCTTCCCACTCATGTCCAGTCCAGGCTCAGCTGCACCACTGGAATCACTGGGAATGAGATTTCCAGGCCCCACAGGTCCCTCTTTACATCCAGGAATGAAGCGCCAACAAACAGGGGACAGGAGCTTGTAAAACATCAAAACCCAAGGCTCAGAATTTCCCTTTCGAACGCTGCAAAGGTGTGATTACTGGAATATTTATACCCTGCTGGTCTGCCTGCCTCAAGGCTGCCGAAATTTTCATTCAAGGACGAGGCGGTAAAAGCAGGAAGTTTTGTAAGATGGGCAGGCTTTCACAGAGAAGGAAAAGGGGGATCTAATTCACCTTTGTCTTGTTGGAGCCCCAGCCCAGGTGTACAAACAGCTCTTCTGCCCTCAACAGATCCTTGAGTAAAGACCCTGTGAGAGGAGGCTCAGCCCTTCTCCTGCTCTGCCTCCAGCTGCAATTCCCAAATTGTCTCCTCGGCAACTCTGCAGAAAATTCCCTTTGTTCTCCAAGTGCACTGTGCGTTATTCCCGGGCTGGGGACAAGCGGCTCTGAGGAGCAGCTCCCCAGAGAGCCCCGCCAGCCACGGCTGCTCTGAGGAGCTCCTCGAGAATTCATCCAGCTCTCGGAGCGTGTCTGAGGGGCTGCCTTTCCGTGGATGTCACCTGAGGCCACCCATCCTGTTCCTAGTGTTTTAACATTTCCTTGGGATTTAGGGGCAAAACCACCTCATTTTCTGGTGCATTCATTATTTTTCCTGAGTTGGAGGCGGGTGGAAGGACGTGGTGTTATCACAGCTGCCAAAACCAAACCTGCATCAGTTCTATCTGTGCCTGCTCACAGGGACACCTCCCACTGTCCCCGGGGGCTCCAACCTGGCCTTGGACGCTTTCAGGGATCCAGGGGCAGCCACCGCTGCTCTGGGAATTCCATCCCAACCCCTCCCCACCCTCACAGCCAGGAATTCCTTCCCCATATCCCATCCATCCCTGCCCTCTGGCAGTGGGAAGCCATTCCCTGTGTCCTGTCCCTCCATCCCTTGTCCCCAGTCCCTCTCCAGCTTTCCTGGAGCCCCTTTAGGCCCTGGAAGGGGCTCTGAGCTCTCTCTGGATCCTTTCCTTCTCCAGGTGACCATTCCCATCTCTCCCAGCCTGTTTCCATGGCAGAGGCTTCCACTGCTCAGGAATTTCTGACAAATCCATGGGGAACATCTCAGTCAGGACAAACTTGTGCCACTCCTGAGACACCTCAGGTGACGTCACCTTCATCAGCTTTTCCTCCTTAGACACTTTGTCCCCCCCTCTCAGGCACAGACCTACCTGATGACTATCAATTAGCACTTAAGCACTAATTAGGGCTATATTTGAGCGCCTAAAAGCAGCTACAGCTCTATTTGTGCTTCTTGATGTAAAGAAAAAAACTCTCATCATTTTCGGCAGCTCTTCCCTGCTAAATTTATCAAAGCCTTTAAATAAGACAGGGCTCAGAGAGAATATTGGGAATGGGGAAGACGTGATATTCCTTAGATAACGGAGGTTTTTTTGGTTTGATTAACAATTTCTATTTATGATATTTATCGGAGAAGAAGAGTGTGATGGTGATTCTCTCTAAGGTATTAAATGTGTCCTCTGCCTTCAGAAAGAGCTGCTTCAGGATGACACTTAAAAAACCTCTCCACAAATGTCAAATAAACGAAGATTTACTCCCCGCTCTGAATTCACTCAGTGACAAAGAAATGGAACGGCTGAGCTCCAATGAAGGGCCAGAAAAAACAGTGATTGTCCCCCAAACCAGTTCATTAAACAGCCAAATTCTCTCTGTGATATTCCACAGTTGGTGTTTAGTGCTGGGGAAAAACCCTGTGGAAAGGATTCCTGATGGTGGCTTCCTCTTGCTGTCCTTCAGCCTCTCCTGAAAACTGGGATTTTCCATGGTCCAGAAAATCTGTCTCAGCTGAACAAGTTAATTTCCACCTCAGGACCCCCCACTCTGATAAGAGCTGATAAGAGCTGAGAGCTGGAACTGAGGATGTGCCAATCACACCCCCCTGCTTTGTGAACCTTATCAGACACAAATCCCAGGACCGATTTCCTTAAAAACAAATTTCCAGTGCTGAATCCTGCCTGGAAATCTGGGAGAAGCATGTGGATTTTATTTTATTTTATGTTATTTTGTTTTGTTTTGTTTTATTTTATTTTGTTTTGTTTAGTTTTATTTTATTTTATTCTGAATATTATTTCAGAATCAAAGAAAAATGAAATGATATTCTAGTTGATTTTTCTGCTTATCCAGGATATTCCAGACACAGGAGAATGAAGGGAAAAGAAATGGACAGAGAATATGGAGGGGATGAGCTTTAATTTTTTAGCCTGTGGGTGTGAATGGGCAGAAGAGGATTTTGGGCTGGGGGAAGAACATGGAATGGGATTGACTTTATCTCCCTTTATTGGCTAAAAATCCTCAGTCAGGGCCAGGACGGTGCAGAAATTTTTCCAAACTCGAGTGGCAAACAAATCCCACAAGTGAGGTTGGTCCTGTTTGCCCAGGGAATGAACCTCCTGGGTTCTGCCTCCTCGGAAGGGGAGGATGCTCAGAATTTTTGGATGTTATTCACCAGACTCAGACTCAGCACCTGGCCCTGGAATGTCCTTGGACAAACTCAGCCGTGTCCCTTCCCAGACTGCTCCCAGCACTCAAAGCCCTCCAGAGCCTTGAGAATTCCTGTAAATCCAGGAAAACAGAGACTGCCTTTGGATGAGGAGATTCCCCCACTGCCCTCAGTGTCCGTGAGTAACTCCCCAGCCCTTGACGACTGAGCTCAGGGTTTATTCACCATTCCTCGGTGAAGGAATTTAAATTTCCATGGATTTCTGTCACACAGAGCCAAGATCCAGGTGATGTTGATGCTGGAATCCCCATCCCTGGGGGGATCTTACATTGGATGTGGCACTTGGGGACGTGGTCCGTGGTGGCCTCGGCAGTTCTGGGGAATGGTTGGACTCGATGGTCTTTGGGGGCTTTTCCAACCCAAATAATTCCATGATTTTGGAGTCTTCTCCATCCTCTCAGTGATCACATGAATTTTTTTGGGGTTGGATTATTGGGATCTTAATTCCTGCCCAAGTTCTGCACTGCCTTCTCGCCTCTGAGCCCAAGATGATGTGAACCACATTTATTGATCAGAAAATCTCTTTTTAAACCCATTTATTAATGGCACATCCCCGTGGGAGCGCTGGGCACCTTTATCCAGGCTTTCCACGCCTGAATCCATTTATCCATGGCCAGAGATGAATTCCCTGGGCTCTGCCACTGCCGTGGGGACCTGCTGGAAATCTGGAGTTATGGCCAAACTTATCACGAGGCACTGTTGCTGTTCATCACACCTGGCAATAATTCTCCTCTCTGCTCCATAGCTTGGAATGGGGAAGCATTGAAATTCCAGCAGTAAATCCTGGAAGATACTGTCTGTTAACATTTAATGGGTGTCACCACGGGGCAGTAAATAATTCCTGCTGGAAAATCCTACAACTTCCCCCATTTTGTTATTCTTTGAAGCCCAACCCAACCTGTGGATTAAACAGGAGATTTTTCCAGAGTCATGGTTATTCCAATTAACGTAATTCCATTAACATTCCTTTCTTGTTATTCCTTTAAAAGCAGAGGATAAATATTGGCTGTGCTGAATGCTCACATACTCTGCTGGGTGCTACTTTTAGCCAAATTTCATCTCAGTGTCGTCACCATCCCATGTTTGAGGACACTTTTCCTTTGTTAGCACTTCCACTCACATGGGAGAGGGATGGAATGGGATTCCTGTGAATATTGCAGGAGATGGCTGCCGGTGGAGTTGGGAACATTGATATCCTGCAGCGAGAAATTGCTGCTTTCTTCAGATCTCAGAGTTCTTTGTGATAGATTGGAATAATCCCGTTTTTCCTGACCCGTACCCCGGCACAGACAGATCCAGTCAGCAAAGTCTGGAATAATAATTGGTTGGGAGAATGTGTTGAGGTTGATCAATAGGAAATCCTCATGGGAGGCAGCACCAAACAAACCAGGAGCAGAAGCCAATTCCCATCTTAAGGAGCTTAAGGATGAAAATGTCATAGAATCCCAGAATATTTTGATTTGGGAAAGCCCTCTAAGGTAATCAAGTCCAAATGTTTCCATGTCCCCAAGTGCCACATTCCCAAATCTGTTAAATCCCCCCAGGGATGTGACTCCACCTCTGCCCTGGGCACCTGTGCAGGGCTGGACAACCCTTTCCATGGAGAAAATATTCCCAATATCCAACCTGAACCTCCCATGGCACAACCTGGGGCTGTTTCCTCTCATCCTGTTCCTTGTACCCACCCCCACCTGGCTCCATCCTCCTTCCATGTCAGTGACAGATCCCTGAAAACTGGATCCAGAAAGTCCCAAACTGGAGCTTGGCAGACTCTTCCCGGTATCCTGGAGTGAGACTTCGGGAAAGGAATTCAAACCCCACAACACCGGAAGCTTAAAAAATGCTCCTGCCTTCCAAGCCAAACTTTGGGAAGAGACACAGCTTATCAGGACCTCAATTCATCCCTAAGCTCTGACTCTCCAAAGCTCTTTCCCACTTTGTCCCTTCCGAGTCACTCATCTGCTTGTGGCAGGAATAATTAGGAGGAGGAAGAGGAGGCACGGAACTAGCTGGAAATAAGGAATCAGTATGGGAGAACCATCCTCAAATCTTGTCCTTGTCCCTGTGTTTGGCGGGGTTTTACCTCCTCCCACCTGATGCCCAACCCACCCCCAGAATTAAAGCACAGGAGCTGTGGAGGTTAATTATTAATTATCGACAAATGACGTTTGAAAGTCAGTGATGCAAAACTCAGAGTGATCCAGCACAGCTCCATTTGTTCCAGGGATATCCAGAACATTTTCCCATGCCCAAGACATCACTCTCCTGTCATGGCAGGAATATTGAAGCCACATCAGCCTGCAAATGCTTCTGCAGGAAATTGGGTTTTTTGCTCTATTAGGAGCATTTCATTTTTATGATTAAAATCAGACAACAATGTTTTCCCCAGTTAAAGTGTGATGTGCAAAATACGGCTCTGCTGGAACTGGGTTTTGAAATCCTTATCTAAAGTGCTCGGAAAAGGCATTAATAAATAAGGATGAGGAATGACAACTGCATGTCTGGCATGGTTCATAATCTGTATTTGCTGTGAGTTATGGACAACAGGCTTTGGGGAAATAATAATAATAATCAGAGTTTACATTTCTGTACAGCAGCTCTCAGCGGAGAGACTTCCATCAATAAAACACCAAGCTGCAATCAGAGACAAAGGAGATGATTCCTTTGTTACACAAAATTAGGGAAATCCAGGCAGAGATTAATAAAAACCAACATTTAAACCCACCACAGACAAAACTTCACCTGGACTCTTATTGACTGAACTGTTCTTATCAGAACTGTACAGAATCCCAGAATCCTTGAGGGTGGAAAAGCCCTCCAAGGTCATCAAGTCCAACCTGTGACCCATCCTCACCTTGTCCCCAGCCCAGAGCCCTGAGTGCCACCTCCAGGCCTTCCTCGGACACCTCCAGGGATGGGGACTCCAAACCTCCCTGGGCAGCCCTTTCCAACCTTTTCCATGGAGAAATTCCTGCTGATGTCCACCCTGAGCCTCCCCTGGCCCAGCCTGAGGCCGTTCCCTCTCCTTCTGTCCCTGTTCCCTGGGATAAGATCCCAAATCCCACCTGGCTGCCCCCTCCTGTCAGGGAGTTGTGCAGAGCCACAAGGTCCCCCCTGAGCCTCCTCTTCTCCAGGCTGAGCCCCTTTCCCAGCTCCCTCAGCCGCTCCTGGGGCTTCAGACCTGTCCCCGGCTTTGTCACCCAAATCAAAAGCACAACAGGTTGTGGCTAAAAATGAAGCCTAAACATTTGTGTTTGGAGTTTGGAGCTTTGGAGATGAGTTTTGGTCACACTGGGATGGGCTCTTGATCCACAGACGGACAGAGAGAACTATGGATGGATGGATGGATGGATGGATGGATGGATGGATGGATGGATGGATGGATGGATGGATGGATGGATGGATGGATGAAGAACTGAGGCTTTATCTCACTCCTGAAATAATGCCATTTTGGAAGACCCCTACAGCAAAACCAGGAAGGCTTTTTGACAGATCCTAAAGCTGTTTGGCAACTGGTTCCTGCCACCATAGAAATAGAAATTAGTTCCCAAAATATTTATGATTGTCTGGACAGAAATGATTCTCCTGAACATCACAGGGTAGGGTTGGGCCAAATGAAGTCCCTCAGGCAGCACATTCCCAGCTGGATCCATCCCTGCTGGTGTCTGGGCAGTTAAATCAGCATGCAGCAAAGTTGTGGGGCGCTGGTGGCTCCCTGAATGCACCGTGGGGAAGAAAAACCAGGTTTTCACTCCACTCTGTGAGCTTGGATTGTTCAATGGCCTAAAAACCACCCAAAACCAAATTACACCCAGAAAATAGAACATAACAGAGAAAGGGAAGTAACTGAGAGGCCTTTTCACCCCAAAACCCCCAGGTCCCAGGGCTTTGCATCTTCCACATCCTAAAAGGTCGAGAGCAGCAGGATTTTGCAGGTGACAAAGTTTTAAAATGGTGTCACTTTGCTTGTGGTGAAGAACTGCTGGGAGGGAAGGAGCACAGCTGAATTTGGGTTGAAAAAACAAAATAATGGCAGTCCTTGAAGCAAAAAGGAAAAGAAGAAAGGAGGGAGGATTGCTTGGCATAGAGGGAAGCTCTGAAAGACCAGGATAATGCCCCATCCAAATTTTCAAAGGAGACCTTTTCTTCCCTGCTCAGGTTGTTGTCTTTTGTTCCACCCCATTCCAGGCACCATCAGTCCATCTGTCTTTTCCCTTCCCAGCTGGAGGTGGTTGACAATAATCCAGTTGGAGATAAGCCCAGATGCATTTCTTTCTTTCTTTCTTCCTCCCTTCTTTGTGATCTGTCTGGAAAACAAAATCCACAGAAGGCAACCACTCCTCAGAATTCTGAGTCAGCCTCCATTTCAAAGCAGGTCCCACCCTGGCAGCAAGAAAATGAAAAATCACAGGGAATTTATTACAGAAATTAAGCTGATAAAGTGTATTTCCTCTCCCCTCAATCCCTGTACAGTTCCAGCAGGACAGCCTGACTCATGCTTTTATCCCCTAAATATAATGGACAGAGAGGTTCTGAGACACCTTTAATTACTCTGGTTCCTGAGTGTACAAATTCACCATTTCTCACACAAAATTCCCCATTTCCCACACAAAATTCCCCATTTTCCACACAAAATCCCCCATTTCCCCCACAAAATTCACCTTTCCCGCACAAAATGCCCCATTAACCACACAAAATTCACCCTTTTTCACAAAAAAGTCCCCATTTCCCACACAAAATTCACCCTTTCCTCCACAAAATTCCCCATTTCCCCCACAAAAGTACCCATTTCCCACACAGAATTCACCCTTTCACACACAAAATTCCCATTTTCCACACAAAATTCACCCTTCCACACACAAAATTCACCATTTCCCACACAAAATTCCCAATTTCCCACACAAAATCCCACAGAATTTGGGATTTTTTTGGTGGGAAATGAGAAATTTTGTGGGGGAAATGGTGAATTTTGAGGCTGGGAGGGTCTCACTGGAGACTGTTCCATCCAACCCCTGCTCGAAGCAGGGACAGCTTCAGGAGGGTCCTCTCTGCTTTTCCAGCTGGGCTTTGAGGATCTCCAAGGATGGAGACTCCACAAAGCCTCTCTGCTCTCCTGCAGGATGGACGTGAGTTCTGTCCTCTCCCCAAACTCCCAAACCCCAAACCCGCACAGTTCCCTCCTCCCACAGCAGCTCAGGGGCTCTGACGGTGAGGAACAGCTGCTTCGTGGAATCCTGGAACGGTTTGGGCTGGAAAACACCTTAAAATTATCTCATTCCACCCCCTGCCATGGCCAGGGACACCTCCCGCTGTCCCAGGCTGCTCCAACCTGGCCTTCGGCACTGCCAGGGATCCAGGGGCAGCCCCAGCTGCTCTGGGAATTCCATCCCAGCCCCTCCCCACCCTCACAGGGAGGAATTTCTTGCCAATATCCCATCTAACCCTGTTCCTGGTGCATCTTCCCCACAAACTGCTGTGCAAAGTGCTGAGACTTTTGGCTGCTCCACCTGCACGGAGCTCTGCGGCTGCTCTGCCCTTCAGCTGCACTCACAGGATCAGGGAAAACAGTCCCGGAATTGTTCGGGTTGGAAAAGCCCTCTGAGATTGAGTCCAACCATCCCCAGCACTGCCAAGGCCAGCACTGCCCGTGTCCCCAAGTGCCACATCCAGTCCCCCCAGGGATGGGGACTCCACCACTGCCAGGGCTGGAGAGCACTTTCAGGGAGGAAATTTTCCCTAAAATCCCATTTGATCGTAAACGAGAGCCGTGCTCTAGGCCAGCACTTGCACTCAGACTGTCCCCACCTGCTGAAGGGTTGGTGACCCTCCGAGCTGACCCTCACTCTGATTAACTGCTCTCGCCAATCCTCCCTCCCGAAGTGATGTTTCCGTGCTGGAGAGAGGAAACTTCAATGGGGCGGCTTTAAAAAGGGACAAAAGAAGAGCCAACGGATCAGAGAAGGACCCCTGAGAGAACTTCGGGAGCGCTGCTCCAATCCCAGCCCCGTTCTGACAATGCGCTGAGCGAGCTGGGGGCAAAGGCCACCGAGCTATTCTGGATTTCCTCCCGAGACCTCCGAAACTTCAGCAGCTTCCAATTCCACATGGCCACACTCCAGAGCCTGAGGAAGCATTGTGGAGGCTCCCACCCCTTCTTTTCCTTTTGAGATAAATGACAGCCCAAAATCTTCAGAGAAAAGGCTGAAATAGCAATTTAAGTTAATTTAAAGTCTCAAAAACCAGGACAAACCCCACGTTTCTCTCCCGCTGCTCCCTCCTGCCAGCACACCTGATTCTGGGTTTATGAGTGTTCCGGACTCATCCCGCTTGTTTCAGTTCAGGTAACAGAGCTGACACGTTCCTGCAGGATTTTAACAACCACTGGCCACACCTGCACCTACAGGACTCTCCAAAGTCTGTGAGGAATGACCAGCCAGGCCATTTCTTTCCTTTTGGATTTACCTGATCATCCACAGGCACATGGACCAGCCCATTCCCACCACGGAGCATCTTGGAGCTGCGGGATGTGTGGGGAGCCAGAAAACATGGGATCCCTGCCTTCAGGAACCACTTTTCCTTGGTTTTCCTCCAGTTTCTGTCAGCTGGCACTGATGTGAGTGCAGTAAAAGGGAATTTGAGACCTCTGGCTCTGCCTGTTTCATCCTCCCTGTCCGTATGTCCGTATGTCCGTCTGCAGGACATTCCTATGGCCCCCCATGCACCAGTCACCCACACAAATCCCTTAATTTCTCTCCTTTCTGGGATCTGCCACACAAACCACACAATTTCCTGCTCTCAGAGCCAGCCAGCAGCTCCCTGTGTTACATAATCCTGGGCAGAGCTCGACATTTGCTGATTTATTCCTCTGCAGGAGCTGGAGCTGATGGAGCTTCCAGTTCTTCCTCCTCTGATTCCGCCTTGTTTGGATCCACCCTGAAACCAGGGGGGCTGGAAGGCTCTTGGCAGGAAGGTTTGAGATGACAAAACCTTGGGTAAAAAAAATAAATAGAGAGAAGCTCAGGAAAAATGGAATCCCCGTTTCTTCCGGAGATGAACTCGTGTGGCTTGGAATAAACAGTTTTGGATGCTCCGTTCTCAGCGGGGCCAGAGGGAGAAGGAATTCTCCTAAACCACAGGATGGTTCGGGTTGGGAAGGACCATGGACAGGGACACCTTCCCCTAGCCCGGGTTGTTCCAAGCCCTGTCCAACTTGGCCTCATGGGTCTGGATGTCTCTGGGAGTAGGACACAGCTCGTGGGTAGTGGGAACAGCCCGGGGAACACGATCCTTAGGATGGCATCACCCAGAGCTCACTGCTCTTCACAGCCAGCCCAGGACCTGGAACCAGCAAGGAATTTCACTTCCCAATTTCTCAGTAGCACTAATTAATATGGATTATTAATTACCAGAAACATGGTAAATAAACCCCCTCGTTTCCCACCTCGATCTGCCTCTTCACATTACACAAATATAATCAGTGATGGTTAAACCCAACCTGGCTATTTCTGGAGCAGGTATTTCCCCCTCTCCTGTTGCCTCCCCAGGCTCCTCTTAATCATCACCATCATTAATTTTAAATAGCGCTAATTGCCGTTGTTTGGCCTTTCCAAGCACATCTCGTCCATCTGCACTGGCAGGACCTGAGCACGCTCAGAACGGGCTCTGAGCCTTGTCAGAGGAGGGAGAATGTGCAAAGCTGCTCCCAGGCTGTGAGGAGGAGGTGTCAAAGGCACCATCTGGATATCCCACATCCTGCCTGGAGCTGCTCGGAATTAGGAGAGGCACAGCTCGAGCGCTGATGCTCCTGCAGGGAGCCACAGCTACCGTGACTGCAGCGTTTCAGCAAGCTGGGGAAAAGGCTGCACGGAATCCTGGAATGGTTCGGGTGGGAAAGGACCTTAAAGTTCGTCTTTGACATGGGCAGGGACACCTCCCACTGTCCCAGGGTGCTCCAGCCTGGCCTTGGGCACTTGCAGGGATCCAGGGGCAGCCACAGCTTCTCTGAGAATTCCATACCAGCCCGCCCCCACCCTCACAGCCAGGAATTCCTTCCCAATATCCCATCTCTCCCTGCCCTCTGGCAGTGGGAAGCCATTCCCTGTGTCCTGTCCCTCCATCCCTTGTCAGTCCCAGCCAGGGCTCTCAAATATCCCGCAGAGTAAGTGCTCACTTTGAAGCTCTTATGAAGACCCCCATGCAGAAAATCCCATTTGCTTTCACAATTCCAATTTAATTTGCAGGAAATCTGCATATTTCCAGGAGGCAACATCCCCCAAAAAAGTCCACCAGCCACTTCTCCATGGAGACAGACCTGCTAAAATAAAGTCTCCACACAAATTTTGAGCCAATGTGGGATGAGAGGCTGGGAATGTCCCATCCCTGTTATTCTTCGGCAAGGATGATGGAGCCCAGCATTTCATCAGAAAAGCCCCTGCCCAAAGTCAGCTGGGCTCTGGCCGGCGCTGAATTAATGGAAATTAGGACAAAAAGGATTAATTAGCTCCCCTGGTGTGACACTGTGGAATTGCTCAGTGTTGAAGCCAAGCTAAACAAATCCAGTCTCAAAATTCTCAGAAATCCAACCAAAACTGGAACGGACTTTTCCTGCTCTCTTTGTGTTGGTGTCAAGTGTCTTCTTTCCGTCCTTGGCCATTTCTTTGTGCCAAATAAAATCATAACCCATGGAACATCCTGGGTGGGAAGGGACCCACAGGGATCACGGATCCAACCCCTGGACCCCCCAAATTCCCACTTTTTCCCTAGGAGTGTTGTCCGAACACTCCTGGAGCAGGTTTGGTTCTGAACGAGGGGAGAGGCAGGAACTGCAGCGTCTCCTGACAAAATCTGTTCAATTTACAGCTCAGTTTTATGCACCTCAAACATTCTCACACTTCCAGGGAGCCAGGGACAAGCTGGAATAGCTGGGATGAACCTCCAAACCTTCCGAATTTCCCCAGCATATGCAGGGACGCAGCTGCCAATCTCAGTGTACGTCTGATGAGGCAGCTCTGGAAAAATAGAGAGGCACTATTTTCTAACAGAGCCTGCTATGAGTCAGTCTGAGCTTGAGTTTCCACATTCTGTGACTAAATATTGGTTACACAAGAGGAATTTGGGCCCAGTTCCTCCAGTGCTGATTGTGATTTGCTCAATTAAATAATGTGAGGCTGATTTGTCTTTAATTTGTGTGTTTTGGACTCCAGCATCGTGTTGGACTCGATGATCCTTGCGGGTCCCTCAGGATAATCTCTGGTTCTGTGAGCTCTTTGAAGTGATAATGTTAATTTTTTATACTTGTTGCAGGAGCTGGAGGGTGTTTGAAGCCCAGCTCGCCTTGTTTTCACTCACACCAGTGGAATCAAGGAAGTTTTGCCATGGAAAACACAATGGATGGTGCCAGCCAGGCCGTTCTTTGGGATGAGGGATAAACTGCACAGTCCTGACCATTTTTTGGTCTGCAGACCACACAGGCACTGTGGGCGTTCACCTAAACCATTGTGCTAATTCCAGTCTCTGCTAGGAATTATGGTTTTTCCCAGAAAAAAGATCCCTGTGCCCCCTGAGCTCCCATGATCCAGGGAAAGCTGCGGTTTTGCTGCCTTAGTCGGATCCTGCAGAGCTTGGGCTTCCCTCACAGGTGAAACTAAAGCACTCCTGGAATCTCCAGGGCATTTCCCTTCCCAAGCTCAAACCCCTGGTTTGTTGAGCCAAGACCAAACTGTGTCTGCCAGCTGGAAATAGAATGAAAAAAGGAAAAATGGGACAAGTTGCGCAGGCTTAGGGATCCCAGCCCTGCTGCAAAGGGAAACCCAGGGAATGAAGGGATGATGCAGCCTCTTGGAGAATCCTGGAATCCTGGTTTGAGCGGGAAGGACCTTAAAGCCCATCCCAGGCTCCCCACCCTCCCAGCCAGGAATTCCTTCCCCATATCCCATCCATCCCTGCCCTCTGGCAGTGGGAAGCCATTCCCTGTGTCCTGTCCCTCCATCCCCCTGTCCCCAGTCCCTTGCAGCTCTCCTGGAGCCCCTTTAGGCCCTGGAAGGGGCTCTGAGGTCTCTCTAGAACCTTCTTTAGTCCAGGCTGGACTCCCCCAGATATTTCCTGTTTATCTACCCCCTATACACCTGGATTTAAACAGCTCCTGTTCTTTGTCCACGATAAACCCAAGGGTTGTACACAGAACTTCACTGGAACTGCTCCTTTGGGATGTTTTCAGGGATT
Organism: Rhagologus leucostigma; assembly: GCA_013397725.1. Taxonomy (NCBI): domain Eukaryota; kingdom Metazoa; phylum Chordata; class Aves; order Passeriformes; genus Rhagologus; species Rhagologus leucostigma. Next base: position 26,437 of record VZTD01005097.1, on the reverse strand, counting down.
TTTTTTTGTATCCCAACCTCTGGCATTTGTTAGGATGCAGATCCTCCAGTAACTGGGTTTTTGGATGTCACGTTCTCAGCCCTGTGATGCTGCTAAAACCGAGCCCCAGACTCCAAACACGGAGTGCTCTGATCTCCAGGGAGAGAAGCAGCTAATTTTTATTTCTCTTTCAAGCTAAGTTTAGGTTTGGGATTCTGTCTCTTACCTCAATCCCGAATTTTAACAGCTCTCCGGATAACAAGGCTTGATACTCGCAATCCAAATGGAACCAAAATTCAGATAAATATAATTGGAGTCCGTAATGGATCTGCCCATCAAATGTCAGCCAGAATTGCCCTTTTTTCCCTGTAATGTCAATATGAAAATCGTTGGATACGCTGGGTGGCAGCAGGGCTGTGCCAGGCTCTCAGCTTTGGTGCCACAACAGCCGCAGGGTGACACAGGAATTAATTTTCCCGTGTGCAGGATGTGTTGGTGGAAGAGGCTGGCCCAAACTTCCCGCACGGAATTGATCCGATCATCCTCTAATGAGAACCATAATTCCAGCAGTGCCTTTTTGACACGATCTCGACAACATAATTAACCTGGGAGATGTTGGGGCAGCGAAAGCAGAAGGGAAACCTGTGTAATTATTGGCAATAAAATCTAAAAATGTTACAGGATAATAAAAATCATAATCTTTTCCCTCCCTAGTTCATCACTGTAATTGTGCCTTTGAAACCATTGCTCCAAATCCTGTTGCTGTCCCAAATTTGAGACCTTTTTAGAAGAATCCTGTTCTGGATCTTGCTTTCCATGTCCAGAATTCCAGGTAGCCTCATCCCTGGATTTTTACCACGCTCAGTTCAATGGCACAGCTCTTTGGAGAATCAAGGAATGTGGATTATAAAGGAAAAGGCGAATTTAGGAAGCAATTCCCAGTGAACAGGAAATATTACTCATAACTGATGGCCTCAATGGAATTAAGTCTCTGAGGATGGGGTAGGACCTGAGTCTTCACTTTTGGTAGCTGAAATGTGCAGCTTTTAATTACCCTGATTTAAAGCAGAGAATGATTCCTGTATTTTATATTTTTATTATTACTTTTTATCTCCTCTCAGCGTGGGTTTTTTATAGAGGATCTTCCTCAGCTTGCCTTGGGGCTGAATAAACACCAATTAATGCTCTCCAAACATGGGGCATTTGTCCAGGAATGTCCCAAATGCCTTTTTTCACCTTTTTTTCCTCCACAGGATTTTTTCTCCTCTGATTCAGAGGGGACTCCAAGGGGAGGGAGAGAGATGCTGCTCCCCATCCTGGAACTGCTTCACTCACTGACACGAAAATGAAGGAGAGAATTTGTGGTGTTCTCCAGCTGTTTTGTACAACTATGATGGAAAATAATACAGAAGATGCAGCTCGGCAGGGCAGGGTTTCTGTGTGGCCCATGGAAACTCCTGGACTTGGATTCAGAGAGGTTTGGGATTGATTTCCCAGTGGCTTTCCCAGAGTTTCTGACTCCTTCAGCTCTCGGATTCGGAGGGAACTATAAAACCTGTAGGACTGTGAGACTGCAAATGATAAACTTTGAGAGCTACCACATCTTATCCATGGATAAACCCCTTCTCTGGAATCCATGGAAAGGACAAATTGAATTCCAACCCTACAAATTCCTCCTTTTTCAGGGACAGGCTCATCCCCAGCATCCCAGCTCCTGTGGTGGTTTGGGACTGAACCATGGGCAGGAAGCTGAGCTTCCCTGTGATGCCTCTGGAGTGAAGAGGGTGAAATCCCCTCCGAAGGTGAAGCATTTACCAGCTGGGAGGAGCTGGGATAACAGGATTATTGATCATATTGGATAATTGAATAGGACTGAGTACTATTGAATAATATTGAATAATTGAATAGGATTGAATAGGATTCAATAATATTGAAGAATATTGATTAATTGAATAGAATTGAAGAATATTGAATAATACTGAATAACTGAGTAATATTGAATGATGTTACCAATAAAGCAGATTCACAGTGGATGTCCTGATCTGTTCCTATTCATGAGACAGATTAAAGAGGCTCTTTCCTCTTTCCCATCCTGGTGTTCCCGATGGGAGAAGAAGGAGGGGAGTCTCCTGCAGTTGTTGGACAGGGGATTTCGTGTTTGACCTACATGAACACCCCGCTGCCAGCACAGCTCCTCACAGAGCTGTAACACCAACCTCAGCAGCCCGGAAAGAGCTGCTGGCACAGGCACAGCACCTCCTCAGCCCATAAATAATTCCAGGTGACTGGGATGGGGTTTTTTAATCATGAGCAGGAGGAGGGGGGATGTTAAGCCTGCGTGGAGGAGGCAGCACAAGGGGGGTTTGCAGGGTGGGATTGCCTTGGGGGGTTTGCTCTGGTCCTTGGCACAGTTTAAGGTGCCCTAAACCCCTTTTCACACCTCCCACCACCCTTTTCCTGGTGATCTCTGATATTCGCGGCTCAGAACATCCCAGGGGGTGGACAAGGGGGCAGCAGCTGAGTAGGACAACCACAACTGTCCCTAAAAAACGGTGTAAGAGGAGTCGGAGGAGCTGCTGGCTCAGGGATGATGCCCCAGGAGTGGTTTGGGTCATTCACTGCTTTGTGGGCTTGGTCTTGGGTGGGGCAGTCAGACAGGTCAGGATGGAGGTAGATTCTGTGGGTTTGTGCAGAATTTGTGGAGGTGGATTCCATGCATTTATGCAGAATTTGTGGAGGTGGATTCCATGGATTTATGCTGAATTTGTGGAGTTTATGATGAGCCCTGACCCAGCCTCCCCTGACCCGTCGCATGAAGAGTCCAATTCACTTCGAGCTGAAAACACCTGAGTGGGTGAGGAGAGCTGTGATGGTGCTGAAGACCCACTAAAACCTCCTGGGCATCAACTTTAGGCATTTTTTAACCATCTCGTTGCTTCCCACACCCAATTCCCTGCAGAAGGTGCTGGTTTGGAGGGAGAACTTTCGGGGGAAAGGCCCACAGAGCTTTTTAGAGCATCTCTCACACAACAGGACCCACCTTCGCCTCTGTTGCGCTCACTCAGCACAAATCAGGGCGTGAGGAGCCCTTGTGCGATGCCGTTAGCGGGGGATGTGCTTTGGGTGGGAAATACCAGGGACGGGTGGCTTTGGAAGAGTTCAAATTGGGAACAGACAACGAGGCTGTTGAGAAACTGCTCTCCTGTTCATGCTTTTGCTGCCCTTCCTCTTTTTTTTCCAGTGTTTGTGAGTCCAGAAGGAAAAGCAGCTCTTTCCTGTTCAATTTTAGGGAAAGAAACACCTTCCTGGTGCTGTTTAATCTCTTCTCTTCCTACCCCGGCAGTGAGATGGATTTGGTGGGGAGAGAGGAAAACAGGAGCAATCCCACACCTTCCCCGATGGGATGGGATGGAGAATCCAATTTTGGATTGGAATTGGAGAATCCAATTCTTCCGCCTGTTTTTCGCAGTCATTCGACTCCAGCCTCCAGTGCCGGGCTCCAGCCTCTCCACCTCCAACAGCAGCAGCAGGAGAAGGAGGCCCCTGGGGAGCTGGAAATGGAGTTAAAGCTGGATTTTATAGGTTTTGGAGGAATGGGAAGGAGAGGGAGCGGAAGGAAGGCACCACAGAGCCCCTCGTTAGATCCTGCAGTGGGACCTGATCCCAGCAGCAGAAGAAAAGAAGGATTTGACATAAATCTGTGATATATGTGCATAGATGCATTTCCACATGCACAGAAAGATGTGCATATTTTGGGGTGGGTGGGCTGCACGGATTCCTCCGAGGGGGAGGGAGCCATAAATATTTTCGGAGTCTCTCTGCACACATTTTGCAACCCATAAATCAGATTTTCGGTGACGTGCGGTGCAGCTGAATATTGGAGATAAATGCAACTTCCAGGCCATGATTTCTAAATCAAAACCAAGGGTTTTAAATTCACTGGCAGCTTTTATAAATCAGTGGCCCAGGATGTAAAAGCCCAAGCGCGGGGATGTGCGGAGTTTTAATTTCTCCTTGTAAATCACAGTGGGAGGAGGTGGGAGAGAGGGAGAGTGGGAGAAAGGCTGTGGGGTTTAAATGTTTATTTGTAGAAACACACAGGGAAATACAGGAGAGCTGGAGAGGGACTTGGGACAAGGGATGGAGGGACAGGACACAGGGAATGGCTTCCCACTGCCAGAGGGCAGGGATAATGGGATATTGGGGAGGAATTCCTCCCTGGGAGGATGATGAGGGTCTGGGAAGGAATTCCCAGAGCAGCTGTGGCGGCCCCTGGATCCCTGGAAGTGTCCAAGGCCAGGTTGGACAGGATTTGGAGCCACCTGGGATAGTGGGAGGTGTCCCTGCCCATGGAACTGGCCGGGCTTTAAGGTCCCTTCCCATCCAAACCATTCCAGGATTCCGTAACATTTGCCACTTCACAAGCCTGGTTTTGGGGCATTAAACATTCCCCATGTCCAGCCGGAGGTGAAAACATGGGATAAGAGGTCAGGAGCAGGAGATCCAAGGGACAGGTGGCTCTTTAGGGAAAAGCGAAGGGAATTTTCCCCACATTCCATTCCCAGGGTTAACTCAAGACATTCCAGCTCTCCCTGCATCCCCACATCCCGTGTTTGCTTCCCCCAAACATTTCGGTGCTTGGCTTTTCCCTGCCAAAATCCATCTCGGGGAGGGGAATTTTAAAGCTGCATCTGTGAATGTGCAGAGCAGGAATGTTTTAAAACACTCCCTCACTGCATCCCAGCTCCAGAACAGGATCTGCAGTCAGAAATAACGCGGAGTGGTTTTCCAGGCTTGTCACGGAATGAATGACAGAGTTCGTGTCATTCCAGCTCCCTCAGTGAGTAATAAAGATGGAATTCACTAGTCCGTTGGAGAAACCCAAAATGTGCTCATAAATGTGGATAATCCTCAGAGGAGTGAGGCTGCCTTGCATCCCAAATCTCAAATCCAGGTGGGAATGGTCACTCCAGCCCCCCAGATCCAAATAGTGCAGAGAGCTCAGCAAAGTGCCCAGACAGTGTGATCCACTTCCATGGAATTATTAATTATTCAGCACAAAAATATTCAAGGGGGAATTACCTTGGCATGAGGGGTTGTCCAAGGAGGAATATGGATGGGGAAGGTGTTAAAATCCCAATTTTTGTGATCACAACATGCTCGGCTCTCACAATCCCAAACCAGTACATGGAGCTGCTTAAAACCCCTGGGATTTCGGAGTGGAATTCGACATATGTACAAATAAGGAGTCCAGGCCAGAGGTGCTCAGAGCAGCCCAAATCCAAGGAATCCAGCTGAGGAATCAAAGCATGGATCAAGGATCAGGCACAAGAAGTTGTGAGTTCTGCTGGAACATAAAAGTTGTAAATGAGTTTTACATCTAAAACCACATTTGAATTCCCATATAAACCCAGAAACGTTCCCTCCTTACTCCAGTGAGAATCATAAAAAAGCAGCTTTGTTCAATAACTGAAATACTCCGAACTGCACATGCATGGATGCAAAAAATAGGAAAAACTGGTATAAAAATTAATTCCCTGTTCATTTTTATGCCACGCAGATGCTGCAGAACCCTTCAGACATGGAATGGTAGAACCACGGAATGGGTTGGGCTGGAAGGGACCTTATAAACCATCAAATTCCACTCCTGCCGGGGCAGGGACACCTTCCACAGGTTGCTCCAAGCCGTGTCCATGCCGGCCTTGGGCACTTCCAGGGTCCATCTGTTCCTCAAACAGCCCCAGCTGCTCTATGTCCTTTCCCCAGCACAATTATTGCCCCTTCCTCTCCCATTTCTGCCCTCCTGGGGGTACCTGGGTGGTCTTGGATTCTCCTGAGGAGCCTGGGATGACGACCAGGCCACCTCTGAGCTGGGAAAAGCAGGAATCCAAAGTTATCCCTGACCCTCCTGATAAATGTGCCTCACACCAACCAGCCACTGGTGTTCTCCCCACTTAGCCAAAGCCTCTGGAATGGTTCCGCTGGCAGTCAAGGTGCTCCATGGATTGTCTCACCCTTCCTATTCATCAGTCAGATGAAAAAAGATGATGGCAAATCTCCAATAATTATGGAGCATAATTAAAAGCCTGGGAAACCTGATTTAGGGCTGATAAACCCTCAAAGTCCTTCATTAGCCATATTAGCTTCCTGCATCCGATCCCAAAGGGAAAATGGGACTGTTACCCCACGAGTCACAAATATCCGTCTGGGATATTCACGTTCAGGAATATTCGGTGTTCAGGTATTGGGCTCACTCCTGGATTTGGAGACCTTTGGGATGTCAGTATAGAAAACCAAAGGGTTTTGTCCTTCAGTCTTTCAGTGCAGACAACACCCATGGATTTTATATCAAATATTCCCATGTTTTATGCCCCTTTTCTATAAGGGAAACCAGAAGAGAAATCCATGATGTCCAACTCTTTTATCTTCATGGATAAAATATCCTCTGTCCTCCTGATAATTCAAATTCTGACCTTGATTAATGAAACATTTTGACACAAATCTGCTCTTTTTCGTTTTACCCACATTTATTTTTTTCAGGTGTATTTGCTCTTGGACTCTTGGAGAGAAAAGAGTGGGAAAATCAGGAATTTCCCCTTCAAGGCAACCGAACACCCAGACCAGGTACCACCACACGGCCTTGAAGGGCCTGTCCTTGTTAATTAGTGGTAGAACCTCTTCAAATTTGCCACTTGAACTTTAAAGGATGGAGGCAAATGAAGATGATGAGGGCTGGATCCACAGCGCTCCTGGAAATCATCCTCTTCCCCATGTTCAGGATCACAGAATCCTGGAATGGTTTGGGTTGGGAGGAACCTTTAAATCATCCCCATTCCAACCCCTGCCATGGGCAGGGACATCTCCCACTGTCCCAGGGTGCTCCAGCCTGGCCTTGGGCACTGCCAGGGATCCAGGGGCAGCCACAGCTCCTCCGGGAATTCCATCCCAACCCCTCCCCACCCTCACAGCCAGGAATTCCTTCCCGATATCCCATCTCTCCCTGCCCTCTGGCAGTGGGAAGCCATTCGCCTTTTCCTATCTCTCCATCCCTTGTAAACAGTCTCTCTCCATCTTTTTTGTTGTCTCCTTCAGGTGGATGATCCCTGAAACAAAGGATTATCCCCCCAAAATTAAATGCTGAACAAAGGACACACAGAGGTCGTGACAATCCTGAAGACAGGGAAGCGATGCCAGGAATCCTCTGTGGATGAGGGGGAGCTCACCCTGGATCAGCCAAGGCGCTTTCAGGTGACCTGGCTGAGCTGAGCCTGCTCAGCACTGCGGGATTGTCCCTTCCCAGCGTTCCAGACTGTAAATTCCGAGCAGGACACACAAACCAGAGGAGCTGTTGTTGCCCAGGCAGCATCTGGCACCTTCCGAGGGGCTGCGGGAGCAGCTGCTGGCACACGAGTGCCAGAACTTCTCAAGTGGCTCCCCCTGTGTGACAGCAGCTGGCGTCCTTCCCATTCCCTCCTGTCCTTCCCGTCCTTCCCATCCTGCTGCGGCCTCCAAGGATCCTTCTGTGCAGCCTTCCCACCCCCGGGCAGGAACCCACAAGCAGGTCTGGGAAGCTGAGGGGAACACGGAGTTTTTTCCCAATAAAACCAGGAGTCTCCTGGGTCCCTGGCTGCTCTTCCAGAGCAGCATCTCCCAGGATCACCTTCTCCTTTCAGGGCTGTGGAAGCAGCTGGAATTGATGGTTTTGGAGGCCTTTTCCAACCTAAATGATTCCATGATTTTCTCTGCTGCCTCCCACATTGCACTGGAATTCACCCTCACCTGTGATGGGAGCACCACCTAACGAGTCCTCCATGGGAACTTCCCACACTGGAATTTTGCCCGTTCCCAGCCTGCTGTCCCATGGGTTGCACACTCACTGGAGATCAGTTCTGACCTAAACTCAGGCTCAAAGAGGTTCACATTTACCTTAATTCCTCTTTTTTTGGATAACTCCTCCCATCATTTCACAACTCTGCTGCTTCCTTCATCCCTCGACAATCCCAGGGGACAAACAGGGATTGTGCCAACACTTTTCCAAGCCAAACTCACCTCCAGGTTTTCCTGGACAGGTATTGGCACGGTCCAATAGCTAATAGAGCAGGCTTCTGCTGTTAAGTTCTTAATTAACTTTATTTATAATCTCCACCTTGTTTGCACTGGGTGAGGAAACCCTCATTTGCATGATCAGACAAGCCCTGATCCCCTAACAGAACCAGCAGAGCAGGAGCTGAGGAAAATCAGGGAAGTCCTTCCCTGCCACCCACACCCGGGCAGGATCCATCCCGCCCACCATGGCATCCGGGTGGCTGGAGTTGGGTATGGAACACCTGCTGGAGTTGGGTGTGGAACACCTGCTGGAGTTGGGTATGGAACACCTGCTGGAGTTGGGTATGGAACACCTGCTGGAGTTGGGTGTGGAATGACTGCTGGAGTTGGGTATGGAACACCTGTAAACCCCAAAACTCCTCCCATTTTCCTCCTCAGCAGAGCTTTCCAAGCCTGAGGAATTATTTTGGCTGGGCTGGCACGGAGCTCGTCAGAGCTGCTTGTTCCTGAGAGCCTCTGGAGCACATTCCCGATTGCTCCTTGTCTCCGCGGGGCTGAGGCGCCTCCTCCCAGCCCTGTGGATGGTGCTTTCCCACAAAACAACTTCCCTGCTGCAAAACGGGAAGGGATCTGTTAATTAAGTCCCATTGCCGGTGGCTCCTGGTGGGGAGGCAGCTGCCCCACGTGTCCTGGGGTTTTAAAAGCATCCTGGTGTTTCCAGGATTTTTTTCCACATTATTTTCTCTCCTGGATCCCATTTAACACGTGGAGGGAACGTGTTTGCTCCGACATCACGTTGCAGGGATCACGTTTTCCTAAAGGACTGTGACTGTGGATTGTATCCTTCCCCTCCATGCTTCCAAGGGGGAGGAGATGGTCCTGGGTTTAAAGAACTCCCAGCCTAAATGCATGGAAGAGGAGAAGATATCTAAAATTAATAAATAAAGGGTTGGGTGAGAAGTGCAAGGTGACAACAGGGGGCTGGTCCCAGAGTTTCAGACACAGCCAAGGATTCCATCATCACTTCCATCCAGATCCTTCCCACACTGTGAACTCTCTACCAGAGAGCCAGGCATCGCCGTGGAACCATGGAATGGTTTGGGTGTGAAGGGACCTTAAATCCCATCCAGTGCCACCCCTGCCATGGGCAGGGACACCTCCCACTCTCCCAGGGTGCTCCAACCCAGCCCTGGACACTGCCAGGGATCCAGCGGCAGCCACAGCTTCTCTGGGAATTCCATCCCAGCCCCTCCCCACCCTCACAGGGAGGGATTCCTTCCCAGTATCCCATCCAACCCTGCCCTCTGGCAGTGGGAAGCACCTGGAGGTTGGATCCTTCTATAAACTGTAAAACTTTCACATTATTTGAATTCCACTGATCTGGACAATTTTTTCCCAGTCCTTAGGAGCAGAAGGGCAGTGGCTTGGATGCCACCAAGGGCAGTGAGAAAATCACTCCTGACGTGTTCTGTTCCCCCCAAAATTTCAAATTCCTCATCCAATCTTTGCTATTTAGAGCATCTAAAGCGGGATTTTTTTAGAATAATGGAATCCTGGAATGGTTTGTGTTGGGAAGGACCTTAAAGCCCTTCCAGTGCCACCCCTGCCATGGGCAGGGACACCTCCCACTGTCCCAGGGTGCTCCAAGCCCTGTCCCTAGGACACTGCCAGGGATCCAGGGGCAGCCACAGTGAGAAGGAGCAGAAGGAAGGAGGATGAGTGGATATTTAGGGAGTCTTTGCAGAGGACAAAAGTATTTCTGGAGAAAATGATCTGCTGAGAAAGGGTTGGGAAGGGCATGGACTGGGCACAGCTTGAGACATGACAGCAAAGCAGCACCGAGCTCTGAAGATCTTTTAAAACCAGGACTTTAAAAAACAACTTTTAAAATTGATTCCCTTCCCTGGGTACCCACAGCCCAGAGCTGGAAGGTTCATCACATTGGAGGGGGCTTTAATTCCATGACAACAATTAAATTAATGTTCCTCTGCAGATGCCATCCACTTGAAGGAGGCGCTGAATCAGCAGGAAGAGCGTGGATGAGCCGTGGAATGTGAAAATTGCCCTCTCCAGGCACCAAACAATGGGAACCCCCCCAGCTAAAGAGAGGATAAGGCAGGAAAAGCTCATCCTGGGCTGTACTGGCTCCTTCTAGACAGAGCACCTGAGTTTTCAGTTAATAAAGGGCAGGAGATAACTGCTCCTATTACAAATAATTGCCAGGAAAAAGAATGGATCAGGCTAGGAAAATACAGAGCCCATAAAAGCTCTCGTTAACATTCTTTCTCCGTGCTTATCATCAATTTTATACAGGGTTAAATATATTTTCTGGTGACTACCACGGCAAGGCTGAGGATTAAAAAGGATAATGTACGATGTGATTTATGAAGTTTTAATGGAAAATCCCCATGGGTTGTGTATAAATCTTATTTATAGCTTTAAAAGTATGTAATATACTTATTGTATATTTTAAAAACTGTGGGAGTGCAGTCCCTGTCATAGCTAATCCATTAAAAAAAGCAGCTCCTGAGGGGCTCCTGGGGATAAAGCATTGGATATTTCAGAGACTCTCCATGTGTTCAGCAGGAAATGTCCAACACGATTTGGTTACTGGGCGGGAAAGGGAATCAAAGAACCCAAACTGGCTGGAAGGAAGGGCCGGGCTGGCTGGGTTAGGAGTGAGCTCGGACCATCTGGATCGAGGGGATGTGTGGGGGAATCAAACAGCTCACGGGGGCCCAGCCTGGTGCCTGGGCTGGGTAATCCCCGCCTGAGGCTCGGACTAAGCTTCAGCTTTGGGTTTAGGTAAGAGGAGCCACCACGGCGCCTTGAATGTCACACATCCAACGAGGCACATTCTCCTGGATCATCCTACATGGAACCCACGGAGCCCAGCAGCTCTGCCGGGGGGGAAAACAAGGTCTGCTCCACCTGTTCTGCTTCCTCTTATCCTTCTGAAAACACAGATTTTTTTCCCCTAAACGTTACAGAATCCATTTTCCATCAGTTCAGGATAGAACCTGATGGACTCTGTGCTTTAGACTTAGAGGGAAAAAACCCAATTTTATCCCTTTTTTTGTCTCTACCTGAAAAAATCTTCATTGCCACCAATGCAGAAAAGCCACTAAAAGGATGAACCAACACATTTTCTGCTTCAGACCACCCAGGTCTGGTTTTTTCCACAGGGAATGTTTCCCAGACAGTCCCATAGTTCCTAATGAAGAAGGGAGATTATCTCTTGCAAGATAAAATCAGGCTTTATGAAAGATCCTGATCTGCTGTGGGAGGCTGTGTTGGGTTATTTTTAATATAGGGAAAAATTCCCAGGCTTTGGCCAGGGAAATAAAATCCCTGATCTCATCTGAGTCAGGTACAGGGGACTGAAGAAGGGGGGCTGAAAGTTAATTTTGGTTTTTTTGTTTTCCTTGCAGTTTCTTAGAAGGACGTTGATAGCTGGGAATTCCTAGACGAGACAATCGGAGCCGATGATTCATTCCCAAAGCGCCAAAATGGGCCAGCACAGGCCTTGGATGAGAACACTGCATGAAATCAGATTTTTTAAAGGATATTTTGGAAGAAATGATGATTTCTTCTCTCCTAATACACTCAGATTTTTTAAAATTATATCCTGTGGCTCAACATCTTTTCTCCTAATAACGGCGTGAGGAATTCAGACGTATTTCAGCCTATCCAGGGAATCAAAGACAAGCAGGGCTGGATGTGCTCACCTTTTCCTTGTGCCAGGCAGGATCACTCAGGGAATAGGGAATATTGCTGTTCTCACACTTTACATCCAGCCAAGGGCTCATTTTCTGCTTCAACAAAGCAACACAGGGATACAGAGGAGGATTCACTGCTGTGGGAATGAGGGAGCAAAGAGCACTCTCAGAAAGTGGATTTTGGTGAAATCCATCATTTCCATGGAACTGGAATAACTCTGGTCCTCATGGAGCAGAAACAGGGCAGGAAGGACCCTCAGGAGAAACCCCCACGTGAGGAGAGACATCCTCCACTGGAGCTGATCTCCAGGAGTGAGGAGATAAAGGGAATGAGAACATCCCAAATCCCAGAGGAACAAGAGCCTTCCCAGCCTGCAGAGTTGCATTTTATCACTGAATGTTATCACTGCCCCTTATCACTGCATCACTTTTGTTTCCCAGGGTAGGACTCTGATCCAGCTCTGCCTCCTCCCTTCCAAGTTCACAGCTGCAGATCCATCTCATCTCTTCCACACCCAGATCCCTGCAACAAAACCCCCCTGGTGACAGTGCCAAGGTTTGGAGCATCAGATGGAATTCCCATCTTAGGAAACGTGCTGGAAATGCCCCACACTGGATGGAATTGCCCCACACTGGATGGAATTGCCCCACACTGGATGGGGCTTGGACCACCCTGGTCTATGGAAGGTGTTCCTGTCCATGGCAGGGGTGGAACAAGGTGTTTTCTTTAAGGTCACTTCCAACCCAAACCATTCTGAGATTTCTATGATGCAATGGGCTTGTGCTCACCTTCCTCCTTCTGGGAATAAATCAGGGCCTCACTGAGTGACAGAAGGAATTGTCATGGAGTTATTCCCTCTCTGAAGAAATGCTCCAGCTCTTTCTGCACCCTTTCATCCGTGAGTTTTCATGCCCCCATTTCAATTTTGGCAACGGCACCAAGCTCTGTGGTGTGCTTGCTGTGCCGGAGGGAGGGGATGCCAGGATGCTCCAAGGGCTGGAGAACCTCTGGAGCCAGGCTGGGAGAGCTGGGATTGTCCAGCCTGGAGAAGAGAAGGGTCCAGGGAGAGCTCAGAGCCCCTTCCAGTAACTAAAGGGGCTCCAGGAGAGCTGGAGAGGGACTGGGGACAAGGGATGGAGGGACAGGACACAGGGAATGGCTTCCACTGCCAGAGGGCACGGCTGGATGGGATATGGGGAAGGAATTCCTGGCTGTGAGGGTGGGGAGGGGCTGGGATGGAATTCCCAGAGCAGCTGTGGCTGCCCCTGGATCCCTGCAAGTGTCCGAGGCCAGGTTGGACGGGGCTTGGAGCCACCCGGGATAGGGGGAGGTGTCCCTGCCCACGGCAGGAGAGTGGAACAAAATGACCTTTAGGGTCCCTCCCACACAAACCATTCCGTGATTTTATGATTTCCACAGAACTTTTTGGATTTATGATTTCCACAGAAGTTTTTTTGGGGAACTCTGGACCTCAAGAAGGGCTCATCAAACCCTTTGCTACCAAGGGAGAAGGCACTGACCAGTGCTGGCACCACAGCTGGGAAGCAGCAAGGACAAATACTGAGCACCAACACATGGAATTTCCTTCACCGCCTCTGGAAACACCTCCTGGAAGGGATCCACCCCTCAGAGACACAAAATACAGCAAATTCCTGTCAGATCCACGTTGGGAAAGCAGAGCAGAGGATGCAGAAGCAACGAGCTGGGCCAAGAACTGACAACATTTCATCAACCCAGCCCCAAAAGTTCCAGGGGAGTTCAGGAAGGGCTAATTTGTTGGCAAGGCAAATCATCACGTATGAAATATTTACACTCCTGACAGCCTCATAATCGGAAATTCTGGGAGAGAGGGATCTCAGCGGCGTTTTTCAGCATGGGAAAGACAGCTGAGAAATTAGAGAGGGGTGATAAAGTTTTCCCAAGTAATTGCAAAAAAGAAGCTGGAAAACAGCCTGAGATCCATTCTCCCCAAAACGATCTCTTGCTGTTATCAGAGTAATCCTTGGGGGCATCTCCAGTCCTATAGAATTTAATAGGAGTAAATCCCAATAGGATTTCATAGGAAGTGCATTAAATTCTGTATTTGTGATAGAAAATGATGACCTTTCTATAGGGTTGGAGCAGCAGAATTGCATGGCACAGCCAACATTTCCTATTCCATTTTATGGGATGATTTAAAGCCTTTTTTTTTAATGCCAGTGCTGCAGATATTGAAAAGATCACCGGTGTTTATCTTAGAAAGGGGGAAAATACCAAGTAACAGAGGGAAAGTGTGATGAAATAAACCCTGGAGAAATGGAATGAAAATTCCTGAACATCCCGTAATAACTTATTAGGACAAAAAGAGTTTCTTTCAATGTCACACTGAGGTATTGGGAAAATCAAGAGCTCAACTAATTCAGGAAAACTAGCTGGAATAAAGAACATCTGGGTTAAAGGATGGGGGTTACAAAAAATTAATACTAAGTAGAAACTGCCACAAATCCTATGGCTGATCTATAGGGAAGGACGTCCCACATCCCACAGCAGCTTCTGGCATAAAAACTCCCAATTTATTGTTTTTTTTTTTAAATCATGGAATCACTGGATGGTTTGGGTTGGGAAGGACCTTAAACCCTGTGGGTGCTTCCAGGTTTGGGCTTTGTGGGCACAACACAAATAAATGTTTAGTCATGAATTAATTTAATTGCCAGGAATTTAATTGCTCAGGAAATGGCGTCAGCAGCCACCCCCNCCCCCAGTCAAATGGCATCATAATAAACAGGAATTGGTGCTTCATGCTGGGAGAGAGGGAGAGTCTGGCTCTTTCCGTATCTATCTATCTATCTATCTATCTATCTATCTATCTATCTATCTATCTATCTTTCCATATCTTATCCATATTTAATTCCTCCAAAACTCCTTCCCAGCAGCCTCAAAGCAGAGATCAAAGAGAGGCAAAGACCTCTCAGTGGTCCCAAGGGAATATAAAGGTGCTTTTCCAGAAAATCAGGGCCCTTAATTCCTCACGGCCAGCTCAGAGATGAGCTTGGTGTGATCCAAATCAAAGGGTCGACCACCACTCCAAGGTTTTATCCTTAATACTGAAAGTGCAGGTCTGTGATCCCAGAAAGGCCTTGTGTGTCCATGGTTCACACAAAAAGTGCCACAATGTCCCTCAAACATGGTTAACTCAGAGGGTTAAACCCTGCCAGAGCCTAAAACTTTGAAAAACCCACTAAAACCAGCACAAAACAAGCACCAAATTCCCCCTTTTGTGCCTGGCAGTGCCCAAGGCCAGGTTGGATGGGGTTGGAGCACCTGGGACAGTGGGAGGTGTCCCTGCCCATGGCAGGGGGTGGCACTGGATGGGCTTTAAGGTCCTTCCAACCCAAATATTTTGGTGGTTCCATACACTGACGGGCTAATTAGGCGAAGAACCACATTTTCTGGGAATGGAGCTGAATTCCGTGCGTGGAGGCAGCGGAAGCTGAGCTGGGCAAGGCTGAGTTGGATCAGGACACCTGAGTGGAGGAGGAGGAGCTGGGGACAGCCCTGCCACCCTCTCACCAGGACACCTGCCCCAGGAATGTGCTCAGAGGGGTGACAGACACCAAAGTTCAGGTAATTTCATCCCTACAGAGCTCCTGGATTTCAAAATGCCTCCAGGTGTCTGCTTGTGGCCGGCGCCCGAGCGAATCCAAGCAGAACAGGATCTTTAAAGGAAAAACCAGCCCCTTTATGGGCATGAATGTCCCAGATCCCACGGAGAGACCCAGGGCTGTGTGGCTGCATCCGTTAACTCCTGCTGGATGCTCTCCCTTCCCTCATTACCACTTCCATTCTCCTGAAATCCCAGCGGAAAGGCTTTAAAAATGTTTAAAGCGGAGCAGTGACATGTGGCAGCAATCACAGGCACAAAGTTCAGCCAGAGGAACGAAGTGTTTGGGAAGGGGAATGTGTGGGAGTGGAGAGGAGAACGGAATCACTGCTGCTCGTGGGCAGCTTTGATCTAAGAAAGGAAAGTGGGTCACGGTGGCAGCGCACGGGGAGGAACTCGGCAGCACCGGAGTTGGGGATCGGTGTTAATGAGGCGGCCCTGACGAGTCCGGGAGGGGATGTGGCAGCAGAATTCCGCTGTTCGACTTTCATGGGCACAGCTGGCAAAACAGGCACGGGCAGGGATCCTGGGGATGGCAGTGCCACGGCTCCTGTCGAACATCCATGGAGCAGAACGGCCCTAAAACACAGGGAAGGGCCTCTCCTTCCCAGGAAAAGGGGGAAACTGAGGCAGGGCAGGGAAGGCAGGAGGTCGCTTGGAACAGGACATGGAGCTTGTGGTTCCTCCTGCTCCATGTGAAGTCATTTGCCGAATATGACGTGAATTTACCCCGGCCTCAGAGTGGGGTTTTGTTGTGTCTTCCCAACGATGGATAAACCACAATTGTAGGAATTTCTCCAAATTCTCACTCACTTCACAGGATCATGGGTCTGTTAAGGTTGGAAAAGACCTCTCAGATGGAGTCCAACCATAACCTAGCACCACTCCAGGGTCACCCTAACCCATGTCCCCAAATGCCACATCCACACATTTTTTAACTTCCAGGGAAGGTGATTTTAGAGTCACTTTGAAGAGTTCACCCCCAATTTTGAGATTTTTTTTTTCCTAGATAACTTCCAGCTATCAGGAATTGCTGTTTAATTATCACTCAGGATAAAAGCCCTTTATAATCACGTCACTCCTCCTGTGGGGACAGGCTGCGATCAGGTTTCCTTCAGCACTATTTTGATTAACTTACTAAATTGAACTCCTTAATTCTTTTGTTGCAGGCAGGATTGTTACCCTTTTCTCTCCACCTGATCTGCAGAAACAGTGAATCCCTGAGGAATAAAAGCCCATCTTGCTTTCAGTTGTGGAAATCCTTTGACAAAGGCAAAGATTTACTATTGGTGTCACACCTTTTATCTGGAGTGAGACACAAACACAAAACCTGCAGCTGGAGTTGGAGAAAAGACATTTTTTTTCAGTAGCTCCATGAAAAAAAAACCAAACAAACCTCTCTTAACAGGGGAATTTTGCTCTAAAAACCTGTCTCCTCTCTGTGTGATGAAAATGCCGTGAATCCAGTTCCCTGCGCTATCAGACAATTCCCAAATGGCCCCCAGGGTACTGGGAGCATCCCAGCAGTGGAGAAACAGCTCCGTGTCTGCAGCCTCTGCCAAGGCACCAGAGCTCCAAGGGACACTTCATTCCTTTAGAAGGCAAAGAATTAAACACAAAAATCAACCCGTGTGCCTGTGCAGGGAGGTGAGAGCCAAACCCCCTCTTGGTGCTGTCACAGAACAGAAAATCACGGACTATCCTGAGCTGGAAGGGACCCACAGGACCACTGAGTCCAGCTCCAAGAGTGCCAAGTGCTGACACCAAATGATTTTCCTCACAGAGCTCAAAAGTAAAATTTCCAGGGATTTTTTTTTCCCTTTGTGTCTTTTTTTCTTCTTTCATCAGAAGTGCATCTCCAACTCTCAGCCTCATCCTGGCTCCGAAGTTATTTTAACAATGGGATGCAGCCCACAGACCTCTGAATTTATCTGGGATTTTGGATAAAAAATAACCCCCAGAAAAATGCAAGCAATTGGACATTTTTTAAAGTTTGTTTTCTGAGTGTGGGAGCATCCCTGGAGGTGCTGGATGTGCTTTGAAGACTTTGGTGATGCAGAGGGTCCAGTCCCTCCTGCTGTGTCCAGGCTGCAGCACATTTTTCAGGAGTTTTGTTGCCAAATCCCATCAATATCCCGATCCACAGCAGCCTGAGTGCTGCAGAGACAACATTTACAGGCAGCTGGTGCTCCCGGAGTGGGAACAATGAGTTTTCCTGAAGTTTCCCAGTAATTCCCAGATGATCAATGCGGGATATTGCTCCTGCTCCATCAGCAGAGCAGCCACAACACATCAAACAAATCAGGATCAGCCTCTTTCCTGCCAGGCATGTCCTGGGTGTGTTCTCATTCCAGGGACTGGTGGGATTCATCCCCCAGGGCCTCATTACACGGAATATTCCAGCCCGGAGCCACCTGTCCTTTGGCGTCCCCTGCAGAAATGGAATCAAAATCATTTCCCATCCCTCTAAATGGTCATTAAAGCCCCGCTTTCCTGCAAACAGCCTCAATAATTAATCCCTGGGATTGCAGAGGGGGAATTGTGGGATCTGTTGGAATTTTAAGCACCAGCTTTCACTTCCAATGACAGGTGAGAACACTGAAATTCCCACTCCACCACCACAACCCCAGAAACGCTGAAAAATCCATGACTTTTCCAGGCCACCTGACACTAAAAACAACAGAGAGGGGTTTCCAACACCTGTGTTGCCTTTTGCAGAGGGAACAAGTTTGTTCCAAAGGTGTGGAAGTGGAAACCCACAACTTTTGGGATAGTTTTAGCTGGAGACACTCACACTGTGATCCTGCCTAGACATTCCATTTGGGATGGAGCAAAGGGAGCCATGGCAGAAACAGAGTTTCCTTCCCTTTGCAGTCAACAAAATAATTAGTTGGATGTGCCAAGTCTGTAGAAAGGAGTCAACAAGGAGTTTGTAATGCTAGAAGCAGGTGGAAAATAGGAAATAAGTTGTCAAAACTGAGCACGAATTACTCCTCCCCTGTGAAAATCACCCAAACCTGTGGGTAGAGCTTAATTTATCCCCAAATCCTCACAAATTAGAGAAGTTCTTACAGCTGGGGAGGCACTGAAAGAGCTGCTGCTCCTGAGG
This sequence comes from Rhagologus leucostigma, assembly GCA_013397725.1. Classification (NCBI taxonomy): domain Eukaryota; kingdom Metazoa; phylum Chordata; class Aves; order Passeriformes; genus Rhagologus; species Rhagologus leucostigma. Next base: position 7,943 of record VZTD01005097.1, on the reverse strand, counting down.
GTGTGGAATCTCCGCTGGAAGAACCGCCACGGCAGCTGAAACCCCCAAATTTAGTAAAACAAAACCCAGGGAAGACCATTTTAAATAAGTTTACCCCAAAAAAGACACAATTTCGGAAAGCAATCAATTGTGGAGGGAGGGAAATGGCAAATTCCTGTCACTTGGAGTCCTAAATCAAGGCTTGATTTCTTTCTAAAACACATCCGAGAGCTCCCAGGGACACTCACAGGCTGAGCAAGGCAGATGTCGGGGAGGGAAAGTTTTGCAGCCCCTGTTTCCCAGGATGCAGGAGCCAATTTCCCAACTGATTCCTCTGGCCTGCATAAAGGACTGTCCCTAAATAAGAAATAAAAACTCAGATGAGAGGCTTCTCTCAGGGATTTGAGGAAGATGGCACCAAAATTCACGCCTTGAGCAAACGACATTGTTCAAGAAATGAAGAAAAACATTATTCAAAACCCATGAACAAACCTTAACTTGGAAGGTAGGAAAAGTAAGGTGGAAATGCCAATCATTCAGGCCATGAACTCTTTTGAATCTGAAAAACATGAAGGTTAAAGGCTCTTTTAAATTATTTTTAGGATCTCAGTAGTTTTGGGATGTTACAGAGAACAAACCTCAGGCTCCACAAGGAAATGGGGGTGAAAAACCCCTGTCAAGCTCTCACCAATTACTGCAGCCGGAGGAATTACATTAATAGGGATTTTTTATAAATAATAAGCATTCTGTGTATTTAATATCTTGCTTGGTTTCCAGGAGCCATTTATTTCCCAGCAACGTCCTGGCTGTCAACAGGATCCAGAACAATCCTCATTAGCTGTGCTGAGGGAGGGCCCAGAGAAGGTCAAATCATGGGCCATGACAATGCAATTATGTTCCCTGCTAGAAAGGTTACTTTTCCTCATCAGACTAATTATCCTGACAGGATTACATTTATTTCCACGGATTTTAAGGCAAGGACTTCGGCAGTGCCTTGGCCTGTCTGATTCCAGCAGTGCCTTTGGCTTCTCTTCCCAACAAATCCTTCTTGGGGTAGAGAACAACAAAAATGGTCTCCCAGGAAAAAACCCCAAACAACAGCCAGGGAGAACTGTAATTGAAAATTAAGGAAGAAGTTATTTTGCAGTTTTAAGGACTGAGTCTCACAGGTTTTGTTTTCACTGTTGTGTGAGGAGATTTTGTGGGGAAAAGGCAACACCAGGAGGATGTGGAGCTGCTGGAGCCAGTCCAGAGGTCATGGAGATGCTCCATGGGCTGGAGAACCTCTGGAGCCAGGCTGGGAGAGCTGGGGGTGCTCACCTGGAGAAGGGAAGGCTCCAGGGAGAGCTCAGAGCCCCTTCCAGGGCCTAAAGGGGCTCCAGGAAAGCTGGAGAGGGACTGGAGACAAGGGATGGAGGGACAGGATACAGGGAATGGCTTCCCACTGCCAGAGGGCAGGGATGGGTGGGATATTGGGAAGGAATGAGGGTGGGGAGGGGCTGGGATGGAATTCCCAGAGCAGCGGTGGCTGCTCCTGGATCCCTGGGAGTGTCCAGGGCCAGGCTGGACAGGGCTTGGAGCACCCTGGGACACCCTGGGTGTCCCTGCCATGGCAGGGGTGGCACTGGATGGGTTTTAAGGCCCCTTCCAACCCAAACCGTTCCAGGATTCTGCGCCTTTCAAACCAGCCCAGAGTCACGGGTGCCTTTGTACATCTGGATTCTTTAACTTTCTGTAAGCAGGGGAGGCTGTGAGAATGAAAAATAAAGATTAAACAAAGAGAAAAAGAACTTTTATCAAGGAGTGATCGATTTATCCCAGGCTGCTGCAGAGAAGAGGCTGCTTGTGACACATTCTCAGTGCAGCAAACACACCAAGCACTTGTTCTTCATTCCTCCACCTGCTTTTCCTCTCCACCACATCCCAAACAATCAGAAACTGCTTGTGGCCATCCTCGAATAAGTTTTACTCCTTCATGGTGCTGCTACAGCGAGAGCTGTGCTGTGGACACTCCATGGCGTCCCCAAAACAATGCCCATGAGTCCTCAGAAGAGTCTCAGTTCTCTGTGCTTCTCTCCCTGCCCTTTCTTAGCAGCAGGATAAGCATAAAAAAGCCTAAAAAAATTAAAAGTCTCTGATTCCTTGCCGCAGCCAGGACTGTATTCATGACTCTGCAGTGGTCCATGGCCCAGTTTCGAGGTTTAAGAAGTGCAAAGGGTCACACTGGAAGAGAAAGAGGCAAACTCAGACACCTCTCCCCAGCTCCAGGCCCTTTAACTCTTCCCAGCTCAAGGAATTTCCTCTGCTTGTGGGTGAATTAATTAAGGAGATGGCAAGTGTGAGGGAAGAGGGAGAAAAGCTCCTCTCCCAAATATTCTTCCCTGTCACGGTGCTTAAACACATTTATGGCACCTGTGACCCACAGCAGGTTGGCTTGAATCACCCTGAAACCCCCCCAAAGTCCAGGCCCTGCTTTGAGCCCTCCAAAAACAGAGGCTCAGTCTTTGCTGCTGCTCCCTGTGGGCATTTTAGGGTCACTGAAACATTTTCATATGAGGGTCACTCTGAACCATTCTCATTTTAGGGTCCTTCTGAACCATTCTCATTTTAGGGTCCTTCTGAACCATTTTAATTTCAGGTCACTCTGAACCGTTTTCATTCTGCTTTTGCACCCTGAAATCCCCCACAGGCCCAGCCCTGGCCCCTCCCTGCCCTGCTGGGTGGGGGGACTGCCACCCACACCAGAGTGACAAAGCCCTGGCTTTGTGGGCAGGACATGGGTTTATTCCATGATTTCAGAGAACATTTAGGTTGGTAAAGAATATTTAGGTTGGAAAAGAGCTCCAAGGCCATCGAGCCCAGCCATTAACCCAGCTGGGTCACGGCAGGCAAGGCACTGTACATAACCTGGCAATTATTACATTAATATCACTTTGTCAAGGGGTTCAAGGCCACGGATGAAATGAAAATGTTATTAAGGAGCCTGGACCCACCTCTTCGAGGCAATAAACATTTTCTCTCTGAATGGGAAGTCGATTTACCCTTAAAAAGCTCCGACAATTCACTTCTAAAGCACGGCCAGGTCTGTGCACAGGGAAAGGCCACAAAAAATTTGGTTTTATAAAGTACGAGCAGCCCCCATGTACAGAGAGAGCACAAAACCACTTCTCTTCCTCCCAAAGCTGCCTCCGTGCCAGGAATCCGGGGTCAATCACACGGAGAAGCCCTGGGGTCGATGGTTCCACACTCCTGGAAAGGGCAGTGGGTTGTTTACAGCCTCCCTGGCACCACACCACAAGACCGAGAGGAAAAATAGGTGAGTGCAGGGCTCCTATAAATCATCAGAACTCAACTCCTGGCCTGCTTTATGCCATCCATCACGGGCACACCGTGCTGAAAGGAGAACCCACGCTCATTTCCCACGGAAAAAATGTGAGGGAAGGGAACTCCCTCTCATCCCAGGGTCACACGGTCACGATCCCAGAAATATGTCAGGTCTCAGATTGTTTTTAAAGTAATCTCTAGAGCAAGTTCCCATCCTGAGTTATGGCAGGGAGAAAATGCTGGGCAGGTGCAGCCCCCAGAGCCAAGGGGAGGAGGAGGAGGTGATGGTTTTCCCAATTTTTCAGCCCTGGATTGGGAATGGGAAACTGGGTCAGGACAAGAGGAGCAGCTCACTGAGGAGAGAGACAATTAGGAACAGAGTAGCTCTTGTGAATTTTGAGCAAAGCATCATTAAAAAAGTCAGTTTCCAGACAGGCATCGAAATGGGGAAATATTAAAATTAATAAAAATTAAACTCAGCCCAAACAAAGGGGAGCAACCTGGAAATGTGGCCATGGGTGGCACAGGGGGAAGTTTGGAGGAGTAATTTTGCAAAATCCATTGGAAATTTGTTCTCCAAACCTCTTAAAACCTTAGAGCTGAAGACTCTTGGAGACCTGATCCCTTCTGGAATCATGCTATCCATCCTCCCTGAGGGGTGGAGGATGGGAATTCCAAAAAAGCCAGGACCTCTTTCCTAGAAGCAAATCAGGCCCTGTGAAATGCATCCAGTGGGAGCAGAGAACCTCTGAACAAAAGCAGCACATCAGGGGAACACAGCCAGGTTTGATTTTTAAATGAGTTCTAAAAATCAAATCAACTTAAAAGGAAAAAAAGAAAATTGGTATCAGGTGCTGCTTCCACACAGAAGCCACACAAATACCCAGAGATTCCTTTCATTCCAGCACTGTTTTCCTTGAATTTCCATAACTATTATTGCACTGATGAACCACTTACTCGTCCCAGAGCAAACCCTCCCCATACACAGAGGTATTTTTAGGAGGGAAGAAAATATATCCGAGTTCTCATTCCCTATTTCCATTTCCAAGGCTCCACCAATTTACATTTAGCACCAGCTATAGAAGACACCCAAGGAATACAAGGGCTATTTAGTCATCAGTTTGAGTCTGGATTTCTTCTTTTATTTTCTTTTTTTAAATTATTTTTTTAATATCAAATTTCTGCTTTAATTAGCAGCAAATGTAGGACACTTAGGGCCTGAAATGAGGAGACCTTCCTGCTCGTTTCACTGGAGCAGCGTGGCCCTCAAGTATTAATTAAATTTTAAATTGCTTTCTGGGGCAGAAGGGCTGCTCTGGTTTTTGTGGTCACAGGAGCATTATTGAAAACAGGGTCTGTGCCATGCCCAGAGACATTCCGGGAATCCATGTGAGCTCCAGGAAAGTGGGAATTCAAAGTCAAACCTCAATTTTCCCCTGAAAATGCTCTATCCACGCTCCAAATTTATAAATGTTGGAGTGATTGAAGCAGCAAGAGAGGAACCAGCGAGGACGAGGAGCTCAAAGCCCACCCCAAAGTCTGGTTTGTTCAATTATTTGAATTCAGGGAAAAGAAGAGGGACAAGGATGGAAAAGGATGAGGGTGATAATGAACAATGAGGCTGGATTTCATTTACACCAAGATCTCCCTGCACATTCAGCCTTATAATAGGCTTAAAAGAGGCAGAAATAGGCTTAAAATAGGCAAAAAAAGCGTGTTTTTAGCAGAAGGTGTTTGCTCAAAACAGCTTGTGTAAGACCTGGGATAGTGAAAGGTGTCCCTGACCACGGCAGGGATGGGAACTGCATGGGCTTTAAGGAACTTTCCCACCCAAACCATTCCAAGATTCCATGGTTCCATCATCTGGTACCAGTCTCACTGTTAAGGAACCTTCCAAACCATTCCAGGATTCCATGATCCGGTACCAATCTTGCTGTTAAGGAACCTTCCAAACCACTCCAGGATTCCATGATCTAGTACCAATCTCACTGTTTAGGAACCTTCCCAGTCTGACATTCCTGGGGTTCTCTGGCAGTCACACTCCCACCCCCAGACTGTGGCCACTGAAATCACTGAAATCAGATTTCCCCAGTTTCACCCCAGGTTTCCCAAAGTAGAGTCTTGGATGTCCAGCTCCATAAATCAATTTATTCCCGGTGCAGCCACACAGGAACAGCCTGAGCTTGTGCCCCTGCGGTTCCTCAACAAAGAATTCCTGGGGTTTTATCCCCTTCCATGCCCAAAGTTTTGCTTTTCCCCCGAATCCTCAGCTCCTGCCATGTCCCTCAGTGTCCCTTACCTGGCTGTGCCATAGCCCCTTTGTTAGCCAAAGGTTTGGAAGTTCCTTGGCCTCTTATCCCAGATTCCAGCCCCTCACAGGTCCACCTGCCCCAAATGTGTTCCTCCACACCCACTTCCAAGGGGAAGCAGGGAACAAATCAAGGAAATGCTGAGGAATTGATTACAAAGAGGAGCCACCAGCTTCCCAAAAACCAGCCAGGAGTACTCCCTGGAGCCAGAGTCTGGTGGGTGTTTTTCAGTTTTCCCTGGATAAATAGAATTTCCTAACGCTGAGGGATAGGCCTCGTTTCTATAGCACAAGCCTATTTTCCCATAGGCCGGTGTTTACATGGTAATTAGCAAACAAATAATCAAAACAAAGCCATTTCGGGCAGGTTTAGATTGGATTGGGAAGGAATTGTTCCCTGTGAGGGTGGGGAGGGGCTGGGATGGAATTCCCAGAGCAGCTGTGGCTGCCCCACCCTGGAAGTGTCCAAGGGAGAGGAGAAGGCTCCAGGGAGAGCTCAGAGCCCCTTCCAGGGCCTAAAGGGGCTCCAGGAGAGCTGGAGAGGGACTGGGGACAAGGGATGGAGGGACAGGACACAGGGAATGGCTTCCACTGCCAGAGGGTGGATTTAGATGGGATACTGGGAAGGAATGAGGGTGGTGAGGGGCTGGGATGGAATTCCCAGAGAAGCTGTGACTGCCCCTGGATCCCTGGCAGTGCCCAAGGCCAGGCTGGAGCACCCTGGGACATCGGGAGGTGTCCCTGCCCATGGCAGGGGTGGGATGAGATGGGATGGGATTTAAAGTCCCTCCCAACAGAAACCATTCCCTGGATTGGTTTAAAATTCTCAAGATCTTAGAAGATTTTGGGGCCCACATGAGCTCAGAGCCAGGTTCAGAAAGGCTTGAGAGGGGCAGGATTTAGGGAGATGACTTATTCCACGTGGCAGAGCCTTTCATCATCTTTATTTAGTGGGAGAGAATTCCAGAGCTCATCTCAGCCACCTTCCCAGGCTGCTGAGAGGAAAACCTGCCACGGGAAAATGCATTTGTGGGGCTGAGCTGAACCCAGGGTAAGGATTTAACTGGTTCCACGCTGCTCCAGATGTGACGGATTTATGGGAGTTCTGCTGAGCTCCTGCTCTTCCCCAGCCTGCAAAAAAAGGTGGATCGTCCTAGGAGGAGCTTGGAAAACTTCCAGAGCAGCACAGGGCAACCCCAAAGTTCCCTGATTTGTTTGGGAGCTGCTGCTTTTATATTTTGAGTTGATTAGGCGCAAAAATTAACATTTCATGAAAGCGTTGACAGGAGACAGGACCCTTTCATTAAACACAAAGTGTGTAATTAGTGATAATAACGATACCTGGGGGCTCTTTGTGCACAGCTCATTCCATGGGAGGTGGAACAGGGAAACACCATTTGCGCCCATTGTTGGGAGCTGAAAGCACCGAAGTTCCCAAATTCTTTTCCAAATCAGGACTAAACTCCACTTTTTAAACTTTAAACATTCACAAGGATGAGAATAATAATCCCAGTGCAACTCACTCGGAGTTTGGGTCTGAGCCTTGTATACTTTATACCCTTAAAGAACTCATTTGGGTCAGAAGGGTTTTCTTTAACTGATTCTGTGATAATTATAAGACTTATTAGGATGCACTGGAAGGAGCAGAAAGGCTCTGGATTTCCATGGATTTAATGAACTCTTGGAAAAAATCCTCTCTTTTCCTCCTGGCTGAGATTTCTATTGTTGGGATTGCTCAGACTCTTCATTATTGGGTGCCCAGGGAAGCTCCTGGATCCCTGGAAGTGTCCAAGGCCAGGTTGGACAGGGCTTGGAGCAGCCTGGGACAGTGGGAGGTGTGGGATTTAAGGTCCCTTCCTGTGGGAGCCAGTGAAAGGGACAGACCCCAAGAGAGCTCCCCAGGTTAAAGTGACTAAAAAAGCCTCCCCCAGGATGCCCTGTTCTGTTATGGAAATGTATCCCAGTTCTGCTTCCCCAGTTCACCTCTCCGCCCCCTTGTACCTTGCCTGCTCCTTTGGAAAGTTCTCCCTTCTCCACTCTCCCATTGG
>VZTD01005095.1:8975-27993 GCA_013397725.1 Rhagologus leucostigma | reverse complement strand
GCGGGTCTCGGTCCCCTCGGAGCTGGGGGAGCCCCGGGGCGGCACCGAGCGGGGTCTTTGCCTGCAGGTGCCCGAGCTAGAGAAAGCTACGGTCCGGATCCGGCAGCCCGAGCGTGTGCGGGAGATCATCCAGGCCCTCCGGGAGCAGGGGGTGGCCAAGCTGCAGGTACCGGCCCCGCGGGGCGGGCGGTGCGTCGCCCGTGCTCGGTCCGTTTCTCAGCTGCCCCTTCCTCGTCCCCTCGGCCCTGGCCCTGCTTCTCCCAGCCCCGCGAGGAAGCACCTGCGGCGAGGGGTGCAGCTGGAGAGGGAGAAGCCCCAGAGGAGAGGGAGGACGGGGCTGGTGGCTCCCCCCGGACGGACCTTTTGGCTCCCAGTCATGAAGCTGTAGCTGTGCGGCCGTCCCCAAACCCCCGCTCCGCCCAGGCGGGATGAAGCCATTCGGTGCCGATAAGAGCTCCGGGGTGGGAGGGTGAGGACATCGTCTGCCTCGCGGCTGGTAGGAGCGGCCACGTCGTCGCTGCCGGTCCGTGCCCACGGGAGACCAGTGGTGCTGGGTGCACGTTCTTGCAGGTGGCAGCACCTTGGCAGCACCTTGGGCTCATTCTGGCCGGGACAGAATGCACTGGGTCACGCACGGATTTGGTTTTCTCCCCTCTTCCAGGTAATTTCTGACTTTGACATGACGCTGAGCAGGTTTGGGTGCAATGGCAGGCGCTGCCCCACATCGCACAGTGAGTAGAAGCCGTTGTTTTCACTGTCGCTAGTTCTGTTTGGTTTCTGTGTTTGTATTTGACGTGGTTCCTGTCATCCTCCGTGCCCTCCTCGGCCAAGCCTGGCTGCTCCGTCGTGTCCTCCATGCAGCTCTGGCCTTCACTGCCTGGTGCCAGCTGCCCGCTGCCCACTGCAGGAGCCAGGAGTCAGCTGGCTGCCTTCATCCCACTGCCCACGGGCGCTGAGGCCGCTGTCCTGGCCAGGCCAGGCTCTGCGATCGGTGCCTGCTGTGGGCTCACAGTGGGAGCCACTGCGATGGGACCCCACGGCGAGCCTGTGCTCGGGTCGCGGTGTCACCACGGCCTGTACTGGGAAGAGCCGGCACTGCGGGAGTTGCTGTTAGAAGGTTTCTTTCTATTTCTGTGCTACATCATTGGTGTTTTGTTTTCTTTGCAGATATCCTTGATACCAGCCGTGTTATCAGTGAGGATGGCAAGAAGAAGGTGGGTGCTGTGTGTAAGGCACCACGTCTTGGCTCGGTGACTGTTGAACCTGTCACCCGTCATCGGAAGGTCGCACTGGCTGGTGTGGCAGCTCTCCCAGCTGTGCTGGCTGCCAGGATGGAGTGGGAAGGTGTCCAGGCTGCATTTCAGCCAGCAGTGACAGAAGAGAAGTTAAAAAGGGAACTCAAATTTGCATGTGCAGCTGCGGGTGTTTCAGTTCAATAGGAGGAGGAAGGGGAGGGGTGTCTGTACCTGCAGCATTTGGGGTGAGGTGAGGGCCAGCTAGGCTGGCGAGAGTTCCAGGTGTGCTCAGAGGAGCTGCTCAGTGACAAGGTTTTGGTTGTGTTTAGGAAGAGTGATGCTTTGGAGGATTTCAGAAATGCTAATTTTGTTTATAGTGTCTTTAGACCTGGTGTTCACTTTGTTCTTTTTCCCTCTGTGCAATACTCCAGCTGAAGGATCTGCTCCACTATTACTATCCCATTGAAATAGATCCCAACCGGACCCTGGAAGAGAAACGTCCCCTCATGGTGGAGTGGTGAGTGCTGGTTGTGATGATCTTGACCTTGACCTTGTCCTGACAACCTCTTGTCCCTGAGGACTACAGGGCATGAGGCTTAGATCATCCCTGGGCTTGGCAGTGATCCTGCAAGGTTTAGTTGTTGTTTCTGACTGCTCAGGGCCTCTGCCTGGGAGCTCTGCTACTGCTGCCTTTCCCCAGGTGGACCAAGGCCCACGAGCTGCTGGTGCAGCAGAAGATCCACAAAAGTGACATAGCCCAGATCGTCAGAGAGTCAGAAGCGATGCTCAGGTACGGGCACGGGGATGTGGTGTTGAGGTTTGGGCACAGGGACGTGATGCTGAGGTACAGGCCTGGGGATGTGATACTGAGGCACAGCTTGGCTGCCCACAGCCCTTCTCTCCTGCCCGTGCAGCCAGGTCTCTGTGCTGTCACCACGCCGCAGCGTGACCAGTGCCAGCCTCCCTCGCTCGCTCCCTGGGGCTGAGTTCTAACAGAGTCAGAGCATGAGCCACAGCCTGAGCTCGCTCCTTGGCTGGAGGCTGCTCCCTTCCTGCTCTGGAACCACCACCCCCTCTCTCGGGCCTTGGCAAGGAGCGGCTGAGGGGCCGGTGCTGGGCACAGCTCCCCATTTGCAGGGCGGGGTGCAGGGGCAGCACGCAGCTCCCTGCTTCCAGCACAGATGTGTCCTTTGCGCTGCAGCTGCCGAGCCTTATGCAGGCCCTTGGCTCAGCAGCAGATTTCACCCACGTTTTTCACACAAAAATGTTGTGCTAGAATTTGCTGCTAAAGCTGACCTGGCAGCTGTGGCCCTAAGGCTGGCTCGGGGAGCTGGGCTCTGCCAGGGTGCTGCCAGGCTCGGGGAGGAGATGGCTTTTCATGAACCCCGGTTCCACTTCTGCATGGAGTTGTGTCCTGGCAGACTGAGGCTGTCACAGCTTGGTCTGATCATCCTCCCAGCCAGTCCGACCTGTTGCACATCTCCCACGTGGTTCCTGGCAGCGCCCACTCGCGTGGGTGTGTGCGGGCAGGCTGTGCCCTGTGCCCCTGCTGAGCAGCTGATGTGCTCAGGAGATGCCAGGCAAAAGGCTGGAGTGCTCCGTGCTCCCACGAGCGCCCGCCCAGCTGCTGCACCCAGAACTCTCTGGGGTTCTGCACAGGGAGGGCCACGGCAGTGCTGGTGCCACAGGGAGCTCGTGCTGTTTGCAGAGCTTACATGTGTGTTTCTGTTTGGGAAGTGCTGGGCAGGAACAGGAGCTGGGCTGAGCACGCTGCCAGCCCAGGGCACCGGGCACTGTGCCAGGGGCTGGTAACTCAGCCCCGTGCAACGGACACTCCTGCCCTAGGGATGGCTTCAAGGAGTTCTTTGATCAGCTGCATAAGAACAACGTCCCCCTGTTCATCTTCTCTGCTGGCGTCGGTGATATCCTGGAAGAGATTATCCGTCAGGCCAACGTCTTCTACTCCAATGTCAACGTGGTGTCCAACTACATGGACTTCAATGATGATGTGAGTTCTTGCACTGCATCTGTGTGGTGAGTGCGTGAGGGGAGACGTGTGGGGCTGGGACCTGGGGCTGGGCCATGATTAACAGTGACACCATCGGGTTAAGAGCTGTCTGCCTGTCTGTCCCACGTGCTCAGGGAGTCCTCACGCACTTCAAGGGCCCCCTCATCCACACCTACAACAAGAACAACACCGTGCTGCAGGGCACGGGGTACTTCCAACAGCTGAGCACAAGGACGAACATCATCCTGCTGGGGGACTCCATGGGTGACCTGACGATGGCAGATGGCGTTCCCAGCGTGGAGAACATCCTCAAGATTGGCTTTCTCAATGACAAGGTGGGTGTGAGGAGCAGTTTGGTGCTTCCCTAGCAGCCTTCCCCAGGTGCCAGGCCTGGGGCCAGCAGGGAGGGGCAGGGGACTGCCCCAGTGATTTGGGCGTGTGAGAGATTCGTACAAGCTCCCGTGGGGTGTGTGGAGGGACCTGGGAGTGTCTGCTGAGCTCCCGCTGTGTGTGAGAAATGGTCAGGGTAGTTACTGACCCCCTTTTGGGTAGGGAAGGCTGTGGGTGCAACATCTTCACCCTCAGCTGTTGCTTGTTCACGGTCCTGGCAGGTGGAAGAGCGGAGGGGGAAGTACCTGGATTCCTATGACATTGTGCTCGAGAGTGACGAGACGCTGGACGTGGTCAACGGGATTCTGCGGTACATCCTCACTGAGACATGAGCTGGGGAGATGTCCCAGCTCCGGCCACGCAGCAGGCACTGGGCAGGGAATGTCCTTCCCGTGACAGAGCTGGAGGGGACCTGCTGGTACTGGCTGGGCTCCATCCCGACCTCACTAATGCCCTCGGCCAGCCCTGGAGCAGGAGAGGTGAGATGGAGAAAGCTTCTCCATTCCCTTTACCTCAACTCTGCCTGGCTCTGCAGTTTCCCACCCAGACTGACTCTATCCCACTTGGACTTCATCCCACTGGGAATTCATCCCTGCCACCTCCTTGAGGCCATGACAAACCATTCCGTGTTTCAGACAGAGATGTTCTGCACTTGCTTCAGCAGCTGAGGGTGGAATGGAGACAGTTTACTGTGGGCTGAGGACAGACCCGGTTTAGATGTGTCACTGTGTTCCTGGCTAAGAAAACAAGTCTCTCTCTCTCTCGTCCTGTTTTTTGTGGGCTTCAAAGCTCCCAGGCTGACCCTGGTGCCAGTGCAGCCGCTGGGCTGCTGTGGCCCTGCTGGACATCACATTACCCAGCCCCACATTCCCCATGTAAACCAGCAGCTCTCTGGCCCCGTGTCTCAGCTCACCCGTCCCTCTTGCACCAGTACAGCTCTTACTGTGGAAAAAACGCTTTTCCAGCCGTCCCTGAAGGCCCCGGAGCTCGGCTGCTGCTGCTGCCCAAAGCCAGAAGTAAGTTTGTCTGCCAGGGATCAGAGGAGGAGGGGTGGGGATGGGGGAAGAGAGGCCAGTGGCAGAATTTTGGTTTTTAAGGAATGTTTTACCTGACTGTGTTTGTGTAGTAAATTTCTGGGCTGATCCTGGGCTCTCAGAGCAGCAATAGGAAAAAGCCTTTTTATTTCTGTGTAACCTCTGGTTATGTGGGACTTTGGGAAGAGCAGATTCGTTCTCTGTGTTGGAATAAAAACATAATTGGCTAAAGCTGGGTCACGGGTGGTTTGTACCCAGCACCGAGGGGCTGGTGCTGGCAGCTGCCTCTGCTCCCCATCCCACCAGAGCCCCCCAGCCCTCACTGGGTGCTGGAGCTGAAGCCCTGTTGGTTTCAGTGGAGGATCCCAGGGGGGAATTTTGGTTTCTCCTGCCAGACCCAGGGGATGCTGGAGCCTGGAATCCCGCTGGGCACCGGTAAAGCTGGTCCCTGTGCCGCTACCCCAACACGTGGAAATGTTTCATGGCAAAGTAACCAGACACAGTCAAACTCCTTGGAAACCTGGAGGAATTATTTATTTGGTGCAAGGCAGAGTCACCGTTTGAGGGGTTCGCTCTGCACTGCTGTGCTCCTGCATTTCTGTCCCTGTGGAGGACAGACTGTGCAGAGGCTTTGGGAGCTGTGCTGGTCCCAGCCGGAGAACCTGAGCACTCCAAGGCCGTGACCTGCATTTAGGCATCGAAACTAAATTGGTCTGATTTGTCTCAGCCACTGGGGCTGGGAGGTGGGGAGGGTGTGGAGGGGGATGATGATGCTCCCTGAGGGCTGGGGGATGAGGCTCTGTTTCCCTTCTCCCAGCTGATGAGGGGTTTGCCAGGTCCCATCCCCACAGTTTTGGGGGGCCCAGACTTTTGGAACAGCAGATGCCTGCAGAGTATCGGGGTTTCACCCTGGGGACCTGAGCTCCCTTCAGCCTCTTGTCCCGGGGAGGATGGCAGCAGGGGCAGAGCAGGGACCGGGACAAAAGGGTTCTCCTTCCTCTCTCTAAAGAATTCTAAGTGCGTATATAAAAAACCCAATCCCCAACCCTAAACTACAAAATGGTGTGGTGGAGGTGAGGGGGAGTCCCCCTACATCCTGCCTGCCCCCTGAGGCAGCACGGACAGGCGAGGGGGCTGGAGCTGGACTTGCAGTCGCTGGTGGAGGATGAAGGGGCTCAGGGAGGGGACATCTTGTCTGGGTTTATTAGCTGGGGGCTGAGTTTTCCTGCTCAGGAGAACACATCAAAATACCCTCAGTTAATAAGGTGAAAATCAAAACCCACCCCCCTGCAGGACTGGGGAGGGCTGGGGGCAGATTCCCGGGGTGGGAGACCGGCCATGACACGGCCAGGATGAGTCCTGTCTCCAGGAACAGCAGGGACTGCTCCTCAGAGCTCCTCATGAATCTTCTCCTGGTCCTCGTCCGACTTTAGCTTCAGCTCGTCGGGTGTGATCTTCCCATCCTGGTTGCGGTCCTGGTTCTGGAACATGTCGGCAATGACTTTCTCCGGGTCGGAGCTGGGCATGAGGCGGCCTTTCCCCTCCGCCACTTGGGTCTTGATGAAGGTGGAGAACTGGAGAGGGGAGAGGGAAGAGATGCTGCTTGGCTCTGTGCAGCCAGCACCGGGCAGGGCAGGGCAGGGAGACCACGGCCCATGCCAGGGACAGGCAGGGACTGGAGCAGAGGCTGTCCTCGGGGACACTGCCCGCACCCAGCAGCACCGCTTTGGGCTGGGGTGTTCTTCCTGCACAGCTCTGCAGGCTCCCAAATGCCCAGGGGCAGCAGTGCCCTTCAAGTGCTGCTCTCTAGGGTGGGGTCCCCTGTGCCCCCATTTCCTCCTGCACCCCACCATTTGGGATCCACTCACCTCATCAGCAGGGATCCCCCCATCTTTGTTGAGGTCCATCTGCTCGTACAGGCTGGCTGGCGGCTCCCCGTGCCAGATGAAGAGGTAGCCCTCGGGAACCCCCTCCTCCATGGAGATCAGCTCCACCTCGAAGCGGAGCACGGCGCTGCCAGGCACCCCCCGGGCTGGAAACACAGCAAAGGCTCCAGCACCACGGGGAGCAAGGCAAAGCCCTGGCCCTGAGCCCCACAGCCCTGGCAGGGCGAGGGGGGATGGAGCCCAGCGGGGGCCCAGCAAGGCTGAACCCCCCAGTTTGCGTGGCACGTGTCGGCCGCCGCTCGCCTACCTCCGCTCTCCCCGTGGCCCAGGTGTGGGGGGACGATGAGCACCCGCCTCTCCCCCGCACACATGTCCAGGAGGCCACTGTTCAGCCCCTCGATCACCTTGTTGGCCCCCAGAGTTACCTCCTGGGGCTTCTCGTAGTCGTGGCTGCAGGCGGCACAGAGAAAACAGTGCAGGCGAGAAAAGTCCCTCGGATCTAGTGGGCAGCCCTGAAATCCCAACCCTTCCATCCCACCATGGCCCAGAACCCCACATCCTCCACCCTGGTGTGCCACGACATTCCACACCCTCCGTGTCACTGCCATGTCCATCCCTCTGTGTCCCTTGAATCCTCCTCCCTGCTGCCCCATCCCGCTGCCCCGTGGCCGATGCTCCAGTGCTGCCTGTTGCAGAGCGGACGGTCCCGGTGCTGCCCGGTGCCTGCCCACCCCCAGTGCCAGCCAGGATTTGGCCCCAGGAAGGACGGGAATACTCGGGGCACGCACGAGGAGAAGAGCCGGGTGCCGTCCAGCAAGGAGCAGTTGTAGTGGTAGCGGACGAAGTCGCGGTTGCGGGTGGTGACATTGCAGCCCTCGGGCCGGAACACGGTCTCAATCTCCACCGGGTCCGCAGGGTTGTGGAAGTCGACGACGTGGACATCAAAGATGAGCACGGCTGAGCCGGGAATTTTATCTCCTGGAAGAGGAGGATGAGGAGAGCTGCTGGAGCGCTGCGGGGCTCGTAAAGCCTTTCGCTGCTTCTTCCCACACCCCTTGATGTGCCCGTCCCTCAGAGCCCTCTGCACATTTACCTGCGCCGTTCTCCCCGTAAGCCAGGTGTGGGGGGATGACCACTCGCCGCTGCTCTCCCATGCAGACCCCCTGCAGGCCCTGATCCATGCCGGGGATGATGTAGCCCTTCCCAATGTAGGTGTTGTAGGTCTGATTGCGGGAGTAACTGCAGCAAGAGAACCCCCAGCACCATCAATCCCCCCCAGCCCCTACACCCTACACTCCAACCCACACCCCTTCTCCCAGCCTCTCCTGGTCCCCCAGGAACCAAACCTTGCTCCTACAGATGCAACAAACAGGTATTGTCTCTTTTAGCCTATTTCACGCCCATTGTCCCCTCTCCAGCCTTTCCTTGCAGTCGTGGGGCAGGAGAGGACATCAGGGGCTCGCCCCATGCAGCTGCTTCCTCCCACACCTGGAGTCAAAGAGAGTCCCATCCATGAGTGTCCCGTTGTAGTGGTAGCGGACAAAGTCCCCGGTCACAGCCCGGCGCTTGCAGGACTCCGGCACCTCCAGGTGCTCCAGGAAGACACCATCCTTGGGATTGTGGAAATCCACCAGCAGCACGCTGAACACCAGCGATGCCTGCGGTGGGATCACGGTCCCTGGGAGAGGACACAGGTCAGCCTGAAGGAGGGTCCTACTGCACCAGGGAGCTCCGGTCAGAGCTGGGAGGGAAGGGGCTGGCACGATGGGGTGGTGCCTGGCTCACCGTAGCCCTTCTCCCCATAGGCCAGGAACGGGGGGATGATGATGCTCCTCTTCTCCCCAGCACACATGCCCAGCAGCCCCTGGTCCATGCCCTTGATCAGCCACCCGCTGCCCACGTAGGTGTCGTAGGTGCTGCCCTTGCTGTAGCTGGGGTGGAGAATAGGGGTGGGGATGGCTCTGAGGCCACACCAGCAGCCCCAGCCAGAGCTGTGCTGTGCCAGAGGCTGGTTTGGGGGGTCAGGGAGCTGCAGCAGCCCTGCTGGGGAGCCAGGGTGGAGTACAGGGTGAGGCTGCTTTGACTGTGTGCCCAGGCCGGTGTCCCTGGGTCCCAGCCACCCCTAGTGGCCCAGCGTCAAGGCAGAGGGTGCATCCCAGCCCCACAGCCCCGTGTCCTGAGGCCAGGGTGCATCCCAGTGGCCCATACCTGGAGTCGAAGGGGGTCCCATCCAGCAGTGTGCCGTTGTAGTGGTACCGCACGAAGTCCGAGTTCTCCACCGTGCGGTTGCAGCGCTCGGGTTTGGACAGGGTGGTGATCTGCAGCTTGTCGTTCTTGTTCCAGATGTCCAGCATGACCACATCGAAGTACAGGGTGGCATCTGGGGGGATCAGCCCCGCTAAAGGGGCAGCAGCAAGGACACAGCACCTTAAGTTGGACCAACACTGAGCCCAGGCCAGCCACAGGCTCTGTCCCCTGAAGCCTACCCTGAACCCGCTGCTGCTCAGGGCTACTGGAGACCCGTGCCAGCCCCCGGGAAAACAGCACAGTCCGGCTGGGGGCAGGACCCCTCATTCCCAGGGAAGCCCCACTTCAGCACCACTTGCCCTGGCCACGGAGCCACCCTTAGGCTGCATCTGCCGGGGGGCACTGGAGCCCTGTCCCTGCTAACGCCAGCCCCGGGGGGTTTGCTCCCTCAGCCCCCTGTGCCAGGGCCCCTTACCCACGCCGATGCTGCCATAGCCCAGGTGGGGCGGCACGATGAGGTGACGCCGCTCGTTCACGCACATGCCCTGCAGCCCCCGGTCCATGCCCGTGATCAGCCGCCCGACGCCCACCACTCCGGCCACCGTGGCCCCTCGGTCATAGCTGGGGCAAAGGGACAGACCCATCAGAGGTGGGAAAAAGGATCAAGCTCCCAAAGCTGCCGGTGCTGGTGGGGCAGAGCTGGGGGCAGGGGTGCCCCCTCCCCGGGGTGCAGGTCTCCCATCACAGGCTGTGAGTCCCTGTGCTGCAGGCAGAGCCCACAGCTCACAAACATGGATCCTGGTGGGCTCAATGCCCTGCTGTTGGAGGGCAGCTGGCCCCTGGGGCACCGGTCAGGACTTCAGCCTGACCCTGCACCCCCAGAAGCCATCAACACCCTCCCCAGATCTCACCCACTGAGCTGGGCTGGAGGCCGGCAGCTCTGGGGCTTCCTGCTGCTTCCAAATAATTTTGCAAATGGCACATTGGAGCTTTATGCACTGAGGAGGAAAGACGACGTCCCAGCCTCATTTTTTAAACTGCAAATTTGTTTTTATTTTTAAACCTTAAAATACTCCAAGAAACTACTGGGGCAGCAGATGCCCTCCTGGCAGAGAATTCTTTTAGCAGTGAGCGTCCCCAGGTTCCCACTGCAGTTATTTTCTCCCCCATTGATGCTCACAAGAAAGATAAGACACATCAAACTGTGAACCCCTTTGCTTTCCAGAGCTCCAAAAAAACACCTGCCTGGGAAATTTTTATTGCTACATGGTGCTGGGGCTCAGCCCAAGCACGGCCCGAGTTGTTTCTGTGCCCCCAGTTCTCCCCCCTGCTCATGGTGCTGCAAACCAGGGGCTGCCCCAACGCCAACCCTGATTCCCAGCCAGCGTGAGCACAGCAGGGACGATGCAGGGGCCGAGGGACACCGAGCCCAGCAGAGCGAAGCCTCTGGGATAATGAAGGGTTTCGCCGCTGCCACGTCTCAAAGTGCTTCAAGCATTTTCGTGCCAGTGCAGCACATGCAGATACGTGTTCCTGAGTGCAGAGCGTCCCAGCTAGGGCCAAATCCTGCCTGTGCCCGGGACAGGCTATCCCACAGCTCTGCGGAGCTGAGGGCGTGCAGGCTCCCCGAAGGGCTGGGAGCTTCTGCGGGACCTGGTGGGGCAGCCCGGGCAGGGGCTACGGAAAGGGGGTGCAGCCTGGGTTGGGGGTTTGCTTCAGGCCAGGCCGGGCCCCCCAGGCTGACACGTGTACAGGGCTCGCCGGCTCCCTGAGTCACCCCAGCACCCACCAAAAGCCCTCCTTGGCTTCAAAGCTGGAGGGTCTGGGCGTTGTCCGGCGCAGGCAGCTGCCTGCTCTGGCCCGGCTGCCCCTGCCCCGGGGCTGGGGGACGCATGCGGGGTCCCCGCAGCTGCCTGCCTGCCCCGGGATGCGGGCTGGGGGCTGGGGGAGGCATGCAGGGTCCCGCCGCAGCTGCCCCCCGCATGCAGCCGGCACAGAGCCGCGGGCGATACCTGGAGTCAAACTTTTTGCCATCTTTAAAGGTCCCATTGTAGTGGTAGCGAATGAAATCCCCCATCTGCGCCTCCCGCAGGCAGATTTTGGGAATATAGTATCTGTCTATCACCACGTCTTCTAGGGGGCCGGGGTCGCCCAGCGCCGGGGCCCCCAAGATGCCCAGGAGGAGGAGGAGGAGGATGATGAGGCAGCGGCTGCCCGGGGCCACGGCCATGGCGCTGGGGCTGAGGCGGCGGAAGGGCCCGGAGCGGGGAAGGAGGAGGGCGGGGGTTTCAGGACGCCCCTTTCCTGCCCGGGACGCCCCTTGCCTTCGCTTTCCCTTCCCCTTCGCCCGCCCAGCCCGGCCCTCCTGGAATTTCTGTAGACGTGTCCGGGCCCCGCCGCGCTCCCCCCGCCGCGCCGAGAACTGACACCGCGGCAGAGAACGATCCACGGCGGGAGGGGTTATTCTTCTTCCCTGATTTGTTTTTCCTCTTACTTTTTTTCCTCCTTTTTAAAATTTCTCTTTTCCCCCCTCTCCTCCCTTTTCCTCTTTTTTCACTCTCCTCTTTTTTTTTCCCCTCTCATTATTTANTTATTCTTCTTCCCTGATTTGTTTTTCCTCTTACTTTTTTTCCTCCTTTTTAAAATTTCTCTTTTCCCCCCTCTCCTCCCTTTTCCTCTTTTTTCACTCTCCTCTTTTTTTTTCCCCTCTCATTATTTACTCTCTTTCTCTCTCTTTTTTTTTTTTCCTTGGGCAATTCCTCCTCTGGAGGAAAAGCTGACGGAGGCATTGGGGAGCGGCTGTGCCGCTGCAGGCCCGGCTCGGCCCCAGGTCCTAGAGCTGCTGTGCCTCCTCCTCCTTCTCCTCTTCCTCCTTCTGCCGCTGCCAGGTCATTGCACTCGGCCCAAGATGCTGCTGCTCAGTCCCAGCAGTTCGGGAGAGTAAATAAAAGGAAATAAGTGTTTTAATAATGAGTCTGCTGCTGGCAGAGCCTTTTCTGAATGGCAATGATTAAAAATGTGAAACTTTCCTAGCAGTCCTTCCCAGACAAACACAGCCTCAAACGCTCGTGGATGAGTTGCCCACACTCCCTCAAATCCCTCGGCAAGAAACAGGTCCCGCGGCAAGAGCCTTTGGCAAGTGGCAGGTGAGAAATGCAAGAGGCCGTGAACCCAAACCCAAGCCAGCTCCTCTGGGGCTCAGTGCTACCAGTGAGAGCAGCAGCTCCAGCAAAGCACTGTCAGCTCCCTCAGCTCAGACCCGGGGTGCCCTGCGGTGCCCCAACACACCCCACCAGGGCTGAGCAACTTCAGCACTGCCCGGAGCAGCCTGAGGGGACTCGAGGCTCTCCCCATGGCACGGGGTCAGGGCCTCACTCTGCGCCAAGTGAGTGCTGACGGGTGGTGGCACCACAGCCGTGTGTGGCGCTGGGCACTGCCAACAGCCTCTGCTCCGCAGGGAGAAACCTCAGCAGTGCCCTGGCTCCTGCCCCGCGCTGCGACATCCCTCAGTGCCACCGCCCGGCCAGCGACAAACCATTGGGTTTGGGCACGGGCCAGTGCGGCCATGCCGAGGCCTGGCACGGGACAGCTCTGGGGCCGGATCTGGCACGGCACAGGGCGTGTGGCCTCGGGCTTGGCACCGGCCAGCGGCGGGGACACCTCCGGGCACCGCCCGCCTGGAGGGTCCGCCCGCACGCCGTGGTACCGAGGCATCCCGCTCCGCGGTGCGCAGCGCCGGGCACCCCCCGAGCGCCCCGCGCAGCCNTGCGCGGCGCGGTTCGCGGGCAGTGCGCGGCAGCGGGGATGGGCGGCGCGGTGCCGGTACCGGTACCGGGTCCACTGCCGGCGTCGCTGCTGGCGGTGCTGGCGGCGGGGCTGTGTGCGGCGCAGTACGAGCAGTACAGCGTGCGCGGGTTCCCCGCGGCCGCGCTGGAGCCGCTGCAGCGCGCCTACGCGCGGGCGTTGGAGCAGTACGCGGACGCGCAATGGGCGGAGAGCGCTCAGGGGCTGGAGGCCAGTCTGCGGCTCCACAGGCTGCTGCGGGACAGCGAGGCGCACTGCCACCGCCGCTGCGCCGGGGAGCCTCCCGCGGGGGAGGATCCGGCCGAGGAGCCCCGCGGGGAGCGGGACCCCGCGTGGGAGTGGGAGCGGGAGCTGCGGCTCTTCGGGCGGCTGCTGCTCCGCGCCGGCTGCCTGCGCGCCTGCAAGCGTGAACTGCCCGTGTTCCAGCTGCGCTACCCACCCGCGCAGACCCTGCGCGACTTCCAGCGCCGCCAGCCCTACCAGTACCTGCACTACGCGCTCTTCAAGGTGAGGCGGCGCAAATGGCAGGGGGCAGGGGTGGGGGGGTCCTGCTCCTCCATCCTGCACCCCTCCACTCTGCCCCCTGATTGTGCACACCCCTTCCCGTCTCATCCTGTGCCTCTCGTCCTATACCTCCTCTGTGACACCCCCATCCTGTGCCCTCATCCTACACTGTCAGCCTGCACCCTCTGATCTGCCCATTCTGAACCCCACTCCCCTCTATCCCTGCGCCCCCTGAGCTCTGCTCCCCTCCACCCTGCTGTCAGGTGCTTCCCCTTTCCTTCACTCCCCATCTGGCATTCCCCACCAGCTCCTCCATCCTGCCCCTGAGCCGTGGCACGTCAGCATCATCTGGGACACATCAGGCAGGACGTGAGGGGCGCACCCACGAGTGGGGGCCCCCTGTGGTTGTGTCTCTCTACCCCACCTTGTGTTGCCCTGGTCCCCCCAAGGTCTCCCTGGACAGGCAGAGCATTGCCTGGGGAGAGGGCACAGGGGCTGCCCCAGCTGAGGGGCTTGAGCTGGAGGGTCCAGTGCCTCTGTGATTATGATGGGACACGTGTCTGGACGCTCCATCAGGAAGAAGGACTTGCTCAGCTTCATAGTGCAGATGTGGAGGGAGATTTTATGGAGGGAGGTTTCATAAGGCATCCCCCTGGGGTGCTCATGTGTTGGCCGGAGTGTCTCTGGCAGGGGACAGTGCCCTGGTCAGGGTCCTGGTCCCTGACCGCCTGCCACTGCGGGTACTGTTTTAGCGCTCAGTGCTGCAGCCCCACTCACCTGGCAGCGGCAAGGAACAGCCTGGCTTCATCCTTAATGCCTTTTCCTCTTGCTGCTCTGGCCCAAACCCATTTCATGGATGGGTCATTCAAACCACCCTCTGTCCCTGCCATCTCACTCCCCCAAAGCTGCAATCCGAGAGCCCATAAAGCAGCAGGGGTGGCTGGCCAGGTCTGGTGGCAGTGCTGGAGAAGAGCGAATACGTGGTTCCAACCCACACCACGTGGATCCACCTCACACCACGTGGATCGCTCCTGGCTGGATGTGGGGGCCCACGAGAGGCCGAGCTGTCCCTGTGTCCACCACGGGCACAGCCGAGAGGTTGGTGTGGCTGGAGTCACCTGCAATGTCCCTGTTCCCGGATCCTGTCCGTTCGTCACTGCCAGTGGACGGTTGTGCGCTGTGGGTTCAGAGCTGTTCCCCACGAGGATCACCCCTCCGTCCTGCAGCCCAGGGGTCTTGGCTGGGTGCTGAGGCTCCCTTGGCTGCAGCGTTGGCTCAGGTCTCTGCACCGGCTCCTCCTCCCTCCACAGTCAAATAAGATCGAGAAAGCGGTGTCTGCTGCCCACACCTTCCTGCAGAAGAACCCCAAGCATGAGATGACCTTGAGGTACCTGAACTACTACAGGACAATGCTGGATGTGGATGAATACCTGGTCGACCTGGAAGCTCAGCCCTATGAGGTAAGGAGGGGACAGGGCTGGGGCAGGAGAGAGGCTCCCCAGGGCTTGGAGCACGCCTGGTCCTGCCAAACCCCGAGGGAAGCGGCTCTCCTCACTGAGCAGTGGTCCTCGGCAGCCGATATTCGTGCGGTCGGTGAAGCTGTACAACAACGGGGATTTCCGGAGCAGTGCAGCCGACATGGAGCAGGCGCTGGCCGAGTACTACAAGGCGTACGAGGACTGTCTGGCCGGCTGCGAGGGCGCCTACGAGCTTCAGGAGTTCAAGGACTTCTACCCCGCCATCGCAGGTAGTGGAGGGCTGGGGGACGGCAGACTTGGGGAGACGATCAGGAGTGCAGCACCCGACATCTCCCCCCAGACCATTTTGTGAGCGTGCTGCAATGCAAGGTGGACTGCGAGACCGAGCTCACCCCCAACGTGGGCGGCTACTTTGTGGAGAAGTTTGTGGCCACCATGTACCACTACCTGCAGTTCGCTTACTACAAGCGTGAGTGCCAGCGGGAGCAGGGGACTGTGCCCTGGGGCACCCGGGGTGCTGTGGGCCCTGGGAGGGGTGCCACCCCCGTGTCATCTGGCGCTGCTCCCCGCAGTGAACGATGTGCAGGACGCGGTGCGCAGCGTCTCCAGCTACATGCTCTTCGACCCGGGCGACACCGTGATGCAGCAGAACCTCGTCTACTACCGCTTCCACCGCGAGCGCTGGCGCCTGCGGGAGGAGGACTTCGAGCCGCGGCCGGTGAGGACCCCCCAGCCCCCCGTCCCGTGGCTCTGTGCTGACCGGAGAGGGGCTGACGCAGCCCCTCTCTCCCGCCGTGCCCAGGAAGCCGTGCGGTACCACAACCAGACGGCCGCCCAGAAGAAGATGCTGGAATTCGCCCGGCAGTACCTGCAGGATGATGACGAGGTACCCGATGGCCCCGACGCGGGATGCGGACGGGTGCTTATTGGGGGTGCTTTTGGGGGTGCTGGGTGGTGCGCGTGGGTGCTGCAGGGACCTTCCTCGGGTGGGGGGGTCTGAGCCCCCAAACCAGCCCTGGAGCAGAGACTGCAGATGAGGCCGCCGAGCCCCCCTGCCTCCTCCTGCCCTCTGTGCTGCAGATGGAGGTGGATGGCGGTGAGGGGCCAGAGGTGCTGGACCTGCCCTCTGATGGCGAGTTCGAGGGCGAAGGGGACTACGAGGAGGGATTCTTCGCAGAGTGGTGGCAGGAGCCCAAGACCAAAGGAGACAAAGATGACCAAGGTTCCTGATACCCGGGCTGGGGGCCGTGCTGTAGGGTGGGGGGGTCTGCTGCCCACACCCCTGGTGCCACCAAACTCTCCTTGTTTGCAGAGATCCTGTGATCAGGCAGGTGAAGGGGCACCCGGCACCAACTGAGCTGGATGGTGGTGGCTCTGTGATGCCATCTCGGGGACGTCAGGCTTTGGGCTCCTCCCAGCCACTGGTAGAAACTCAGACTCGTGGGGAAGGGCCGATCCTGCCTAGCATCCTGCAGCAGGGCTGCCTTTGCCACCTGGATGTCTGCTGCCCTGGCACAGCCCGCTTCCCATCAGCGGAACACCAGCAGCCCCGAACTTCCCCGCCTGCCCAGGAGCTTCCCCTGGGCCACCCCTGCCCCCAGTGCCCCAGGAGCCCTGACCAGCAGTGATGCCCCACAGCACTGGGGTTTCCTGTGTCCCTCAGCTGCTCCCCAGGATCTGTGGACGATGCACCAGGATCAACCCCTGTGTTGTCTTGAGGGGCTTGGAGGGCTGCCCCTACTCTGGGAGCAATGCACAGTGCTTCTGGAGCTCATCCTGCCCCTTCCCAAGGCTCCCTGAGGCTCCTGCTCCTGTTCCTCCATCCTCCCAGGCAATCTGCCAGCTCCCATAGCCCAGGTCCCCTTGGACTCCTTGGCCTGGTGCTACAGGGCGCTCCCGGTGTGCCACGTCCCTGTGTCACCGCGGGGCCGCAGCCCGGTGAGGCTGTGGTGCCCGTGCCCTGCCTGTGCCTTGAATTTTTGCCTCACCAGCCCTCTCTAGCCTTAAGCTCCGTTAATTTAAGATCCTTCCTCTTGCACAGTTGCTGTTTTTATATATTTACTGGTGCTGAACTTTTAATAAAATCCAGACTGGTCTTTTCATGGCTGCCTCCCCCTTCCATGTGCTGTCACCGTGGGATCCAGGATCTCAAAGTGGGTGAGGCCCTGCTGTGGGAGAGGAAGGGATGAGATTGGGCCTGGATGTCCCCACAGGTGACCTGGGGGGAACTTGTGGGGCTGGGGACCTATGGAGGCCATGAGAGCAGCCAGGCTCTTGTGAGGCCGTGGTTTCCCTGAGGGGTCCACAAGCACACTGGGAGCCTTATGGGGATCCGTGACCTCCCCATTGTGCAGGGGAGGCTGTCAGGTGGAGTAGGGAGCTGCAGGGGGCTGGAGGGCAGTGAGTCCTACCCCATATGGGTCTTTGGGGCGTGATATGCATGACCTGATGGTTGCTTTGGAGGTGCATCACCGTGGCGCTGCTCCTTGGGGGTGCATCATCCTGCTCCAGGATCGGAGGGTGCAGCCGGCATCCCCTGATGAAGGTGGGGGGTGGCAGGGTGGGATGACCGCCCTCCTGCCTGCATCAGGGCGTTTTGGGGCCCACTGGGGGTCGCCGTTGGTGCTGACAGGCCTGTGCCAGTCCTAGGCACGAGGCGTCGGGCAGCGTGTGGCCGCTCGCTCCTCCCTGCCGTGCTCCCGCTCGGCTTGGAAATTGGCTGCGAGGACTGAAACTGAGAGGCTGAATCACAGCGTTGGCCCCGGGGGAGGGAAGGGATGGGAATGGAAGGAAAGGGGTGGCAAGAGGCTGCCAGCACCCCACCCTGTCCTGCCTGGAGCCCCTCTTCACCGGGGTTTTTCCAGCTTTGCAGGGCGGGGGGCAGGGGCTGAGCCCCCAGACCCGTGGGCAAAGCTCGGGGCTCGGGGAGGCAGTGCTGGGAGGGAGCGCCCGCTGCACCCCTGCACCGGGGCAGGGCTGTCCTGTCACTTGGGAGGAGTGGGGTTTGTCACCGCTGGGTCACAGCCACCTCGGGAGAGGAGTGCCAGCCTGGTGGGGTGTGGCCGGCGGCACTCGCGCAAGGGTGAGCGGGAAGCACTCAGCCCAGCGCTGGCACCGCAGCCCAGGGGACAAAGGCCTACGGATCTTCCCAACAGCTGGGCGAGGGTGGCACTGGGCCCACGGGGCCTCCGCCCTGCTCTGACACACACCTGGGCACCGTGTCCCCTCCCCAGCCCCACACTCACGTGGAGAAGACAGCTCCTTGCTCTCGCTTATCTACTGGCACCAGGCAAAAGCCCCTCGCAGCAGTGAGCTGGGGTGCCCGGGGTCCCTTCCTGCTCCCACCTGCAGCCTCTGGATGTGCAGGCGCTGGCTGCCTCCATCACTCCTGGGAGCGCCGGGCAGGAGCAGCAGCTCTGGGAGCGGTGGTGTGACTCCAGCAGGGGCTGTGACCATGAGCACGGCCACCGTCCTGTCCCCCCAGGACGCGCAGAGTCGAGCTGCGGGGCAGTGCCAGGGGTGCAGAGATGGGCTGCAGAGTGACCGATTAGGGACACGGAGATGGGATGCAGGGGGATGCAGGGGCAAGGCTGCAGGAAGCGATGGGTTACATGGCGAAGGCATCGCTGCGCTTCCCTGACACCCTCGACCTTGACCAATAAATGAGATTTCTGGCTGACACCTCAGCTGTGCTGTGCCCTGCCCTGCCATGTCCTGCCGTGCTGTGCCGTGTGCCCATCTCCTTGTGCCAGGAGCTCTCTCGCTGTGCTCCGGATCTCCCGCTCAGCGCGCAGCGATGAATTCCCTTCTTCTTGCAGGGGCGTTGGAAGCTCTGTCTCTCACCTCCCTCCGGAGCTGAGAATCCCCGCCTGGCAGCGCTCACAGCCAGACGTGGCAGGGGACCGTACAGGCAGCGGGGGGTGCAGGATGCTCCCTCCTCATCCTCACCCGGGGCAGAATCCTCCTACTCTCCACACCTGGGGGTCCCGAGGCGGGCTGGGACGTATCCAGTGGATGACTGGCACTGGGTGACGGCGGCTTCGCCCGGGACGCGGCGGCAGCACCCGGCTGGACCGGTCCGGCGGGGACCAGGGTGACGCAGCGCCGGCAGCCCCGAGCCCTTCCCGAACGCCTCTTCCTGCCGCCCCCGCGCTCCAGCCCCGGGGGGTCCCCGCACGGCCCGAGGGTCCCCGCACCGTCCGANNGGGTCCCCGCACCGCCCGGGGGTCCCCGCACGACCCGAGGGTCCCCGCACCGCCCGGGGGTCCCCGCACCGCCCGGGGGTCCCCGCACGGCCCGGGGGTCCCCGCATCACCTGGGGGGTCCCCGCAGCACCTGGGGGGTCCCCGCACCCCAGGCCCTGCACAGGGGCGGGTCCCGGCCACGCCCCAGCCCCACCTGGCCACGCCCACTGACGTCACCCAGGTGGTCC
>VZTD01005094.1:345904-364576 GCA_013397725.1 Rhagologus leucostigma | reverse complement strand
GTCCCAGCTCAGGGGGTTTGGGGTCCCATCTCAGGGGGGTTTGGGGTCCCAGCTCAGGGGGTTTGGGGTCTCAGCACAGGGGGATTTGGGGTCCCAGCTCTCCCCCACAGCACCCCCACGGCTCCTCCCAGGGCTGCTCCGTCTGCTCAGCCCCAGCCTGGACCAGTCCGGGGCTGCCCTGACCCAGGGGCAGCACCAGCCCCCGGCCAGGTTAACCCTCATGAGATCTGCATGGGCCACTCCTGGGGATGTCGAGGTCCCTCTGGATGGCCCCGTCCCTCAGGGGTGTCACTGCACCTCTTGTGATGATATTCTACTGCAGAAGCAGCTTATTTTGAATGAAGTTTCAGTTAATGCTGCTGTGGATTTGTCAGAGAGGAAGAAAACATGAGGAGTTCATGGCTGCAAATTGTTCTTCTACAAGCAGACACAGCTGTGGCGTATCTGCAACACAGAATGATGAAAAGAGTGAATGAAGTAAAAGTTGACCAAATGACCTCTGTTTTCTACTTATAACTTCTCCAATCTGTTGTCATGGAATGAAACTGAAATTTTCAGGTAGTATTTACAAAGAAAAATTGGTGACAGTACAAAGTACAGTTGATCTCCGAGTATCTAGATATTTCAAAATGCCACAGCAAATGCAGATCACTGTTTCTCTAATACTCATGTCGGATTGGCATGAAGGCGTAAATAGTTTACATAATGTAATTTAGACTATAAACTTCTACAATCTTATCTTATTTCAGATGTTTAGGAGTAGAGAATGGGCACCATCACCTGCATACAGTGATTACAAAAGGTTTAGTAAAACAGCTGGTTTTAGCTTTCTTATATTAAATCTTATATTATGAGTATAAATGCTCATTATGTTAAGTGTGAAGTGTTATTTCATGTGCTATCTGAAGTATATTTCTAACAGTTACGTTAGGTGGAAGTGTTTAACAGATCATTATTAAACCCCTGCTGTGAATAGCTATATACAGAATACAGCATTAAGATTTATGTAACAGTGGCAGTGTGTGGCAGTAGGTTTTCAATTTCTGTATGTGTTGGTGTAGCAAATGAAAATGTTTATTTAAAAATGCCATTACAAATATCCAAAGGTCTAAGTGCCTTAATTGCATTTAATTTCTAATGAAATATTAATGAAAGGAATTCAATTTCTGGTTGTACCACGTGTGATTTAAAGTTTGAAACAAGTCTGTAAATTAACAAAGGTGTTCATCGTTCATTGCAAGTCCAATGGGTCAAGGATCTTATTTTAATAATATTAACTGCTTTCATCCATTTTGTTTCTCACATTTTATTGAGAAGTTCTTGTTCCTTTGTCACAGTCTTCACAAGCTTGTCCTTTCCTCACCCTTCTCACAAGCCTAACTAGGATTCAGGAATTTACAACTAGCAAAGTGAGAAAGTGATAAATTCTTCTAAAACTTCTAAAGTATCAAAATTTCCTGTGTTTGGGATGATGCTGTCACAAAATTTACAGTGAAAACAATATTCAGAATGAACAGTCAGACCACTCTTGAATATAACTTAACCTGAGTGAAGTCAAGGGGTTTTTTTTTTGCCCGAGAGTCTAAAGTTGCATGTTTATATCATTAAAGTAAAAAAAGAGGGATACAGCCAAAAATATTGAGTCACAGGAGATATTTTGTTTTCTCTAAGACACTCAACAATGCATCTTGTTTATTTTTTGTTATGAAACAGATTAAAAGACCATGTATCAATGTTTTCATGATAAGAACCTGTCATAATATTCCATTTTTTTAAAGCAAGTCTGAAATTTTTAAATTCACTGGAAGTTATATGTTTCCGAACACAGATAATGCTGATTTTAGGAAGTTGTCTAGAAATAGTTATTTCCTGAACTGGGTAGAAAAAAAAAAAACCTTGCAGATTTGTTTGATCAGATCTGAGCATTACAAGATTTGGAAAAGAGTTGTTTCCTTACCAGCTTTCTCAAAGGCATTTACTGAAATTGTTAGAGGAAGATATATCATGTTGGACTTGACATGGATCTGTTGAGTGTGAACTTCTCCTCTTGACACTGTCTCTCTTTGGATGTAGGCAAATGAGTGTTATCACATAACTTAACAAAAATCTTGGAAGAAAATATAACAAATATCTAAAAAATATTAAACACATACAATTGCTTTTGTAGACAAAGAAAACTGAAAGACAGTACTGGCTGTGGAGAAGAAAAGCATTCTGCCAGTGGGAATAAATAGGATATAAAAAACAATATTTGATTTTTTTTTGAGTGATTGGAAACTGAAATAGTAACCAAAGTGCACTGCAGTAGCCAAATCTGATAAATTAAATTATTTGAAAATTACATGACCAAATACAGGTAGGTTTGCCTGTGCCTGTACCAGCATACAGGGCAATCAGTCAGATGGCAGGAAACTCCACATGTTGCAGCTTATAACTCTGACTGGAACCAGGACAAAAATTCAGACTCATAACTGGTCATTTTAGGCCAAACTCCTCTGGTAATATTTCTCCTTCCTCACTGTGATGGTCATGCTGCACCTACAAGTTAGGAACATCTCACTGAACTGTATAATCTTCTTTTGGTGATGTAAATCATTGGAAATTGAGCCAGGGACTGCAAACCAAACAAAATAAAACCCAAAAAACAACCAGCCAACCAACCAACCAACCAAGCAGAAAATAAAAAAACCCCAAACGAACGAAAGAACAAAAAAACCCCCAAACCCCCCCAAAAAAACTCCAAACATGCTAAACAGAAAAAACACAAACAAAAAGCAAAACAAACAACAAAAAAACCCCAAACCAAAAAAACCACCAAAACCACTGAGAAACCAACAAACACAAAACCGAAAAAACAGCCAAGAAAACCAACAAAACAACAAAAAAGCCATCCCAAAACAATAACAAAGCCCTGAAACTCAGCTTTCGCTCTGTTTTTTCAGCTTCTCTGTTGCACATAACTGTTTTTTTGTGATTTATACTATTACAGACATGCTTTGAAGAGCTCTGTGATAGGAGATGGAAGAGGGAGGAGATGTTGCAACAACCGTGAGTTTTCTAGGCTTCTTAATACCTGTGTAAATAAATTCAGATCATAAATGGTTTGTAATTAGTGTTTAATTGATAATCTATGGTTGTATTCAATGCAAAAGCATCCCCAAAAAGATTAGAAAGGATCAAACTCTACAGAAAGGAGAGAGAAAAAAAAAAGGAGGTGTTGAATACAGCCCTTAGAGCATGAGCTGCATGTGGGTCAAGGAGAAAAGAACGATATAATGACAGATTGAAAGGTTCAGAGGGTCCCTGAAGACCCAAATATTAGGAAGCACATGAAAGAAACCAAGAAAATTTCAGTAGAAGGTATGTGCTTCAGAGGAAATTGGGAAAGGGTTCATTTATTTATTTTTCTTAAAAGTTTGCCAGAGGAATGAAATTGGTAACGATTGCCATGGAAAAGGGATAAACCTGTCCCTCATCCACAACAAACAATTAAAACAAGTCAATCCATGGCACATGGCATGCAAACTGAAATTAGCCCATAAAAGAATAAACCATTTTCTGCTGAAGAGTCTCACTGTGAGGGTGCAGCTTCAGATTTTCTGGTCACTACAAAGAGGATCCAAGACACCCCTCATGCTGACAGCTCAGCAGAATGCCACTGAAGAGAGGCACCTGCAGGAAAAATCCATCCTGTGATAAACTGACAGTCAGGGAAGAGGCATTACAGCAGTTTGAGTCTATTTAGTTCAGGTTTTGCCAATAGCTGAGCAGCTGAGCACTGGACGAACTGAACAGGGAAAAGTTTAACATCTCCACAAAGCATTGCTGTAGTCAGTAGCCCATCGGAAAAGAGCCACACATCAAATGCATTTGCATCCTGAGAAATGACAACAACATTTTGTGCGTGTATAAAAGAAATAGTAATAATATTGTCTCCTGAATGCATGCTGACATTCGTATTCCCAGAACACACCAAGAGCAATAATTATTAATTTCCTAGTCAGAGCAATGTAACTCGATTGGGAAAAAAAAACTTGGAGGCATTCAGACTTCCCCTTTCCTGTCTGCTTTTAAATGCCTTTATTTTGAGTACTAGTTTTTTGTATATCTCAGAGCCGTTACACATCTGGCCAGATCCCAGCTGCACCAACGTGAAGCTCCAGTGACCGAGAAACCAGAGCTTCAGCAGCCCATCAATGAAAGCTCACCAAATGTTTTTGAACTGCCTTGCCCAGTGGCAATGTGTGAATCGGAACTAGTAAATAGGCCAGGGGATGTGGAAAAGTCTCCTGCTGACATAAAACGACATCTGTTAGGCAGGTAAGAGCAGAGGCAATGCAATCAGAGTGCTGCCAGCACGGCACTTACACTCAGCTCAATCTAGCATGCTATGGTGATTAGTGATATCACTCAGAGGTGGTTCTTAAAGATTTTTTTTGCTGTCCTGAAGATACATCTCCCTAAAAACATCAAAGTGGGGGTCCACATTTATTGTCTCCCAATGACTGCAGGTCAGAATTGCGCATTATACATGATTTCTCCTCCTTTCTGCCCACAGCTCTCTGTTTCGTGTATCCACCACAAGGATCTGAAAATTAAGATCAGATTTTATCTATTTATTTTAATAGTAGGTGGCTCCTATTTTCAGATGAAAGAGCTTTGGAACTGGTTATCTAGAATATTTCAGTTCTGATTGCTGTCTTTATGATACAAGTCCTTGTTATCTGTTTATAATTTCTGGACTGTAAATGGGAGAGTAGAAATGGCTTGAGAAACAGCATAATCTGTAATTTTGAACAGAACAAAACGAAACCAGAACCTTTCCCTGCATAGCCCTTTCTACTGGTATGGCCACATCTCTAAAAGAATTTGACTTCAAAATTACATTTCTCATGTTA
Organism: Rhagologus leucostigma; assembly: GCA_013397725.1. NCBI lineage: Eukaryota > Metazoa > Chordata > Aves > Passeriformes > Rhagologus > Rhagologus leucostigma. The sequence continues at coordinate 359,678 of VZTD01005094.1, read as the reverse complement.
AACAAAAAAAAGCAACAAAACCCACAATAACAAAATCAAAACAAACAAACAAACAAACAAAAAGTCATCAACCCAGAACAAAAACATTAATCCAAAACCATACGATAAAGGGCTGCCATGACTGTTGAATACCTGGTGTGGGTTGTGTGCTCATCTTCAGGTTGTGATGGAAATAGTTCAAGATATATTTTTGCCATATTTTGTGTTGCCATTTCTTATGTTCCACAGTGGGCTGAGGAGGTTGGAGAGAAACTGCAGCAATACCACATGAACAGGTGTTCCATTTTTGTTTCTTTTGGAAACAAACAGTGATGAGAATACAACAATCCTGTGGAACACTCCAGGCTGGGGCAGAGTGGCTGGAAACCTGGGAAAGACCCCTCTTGACAGGAGATTGAGGGGCTGGAGCGTGTCCAGGGAAGGGAACGGAGCTGGGAAGGGGCTGGAGCCCCAGGAGTGGCTGAGGGAGCTGGGAAAGGGGCTCAGCCTGGAGAAAAGGAGGCTCAGGGGGGACCGTGTGGCTTTGCACAACGCCCTGACAGGAGGGGGCAGCCGGGGGGGTCGGGCTCTGCTCGAAGGGAACAGGGACAGGAGGAGAGGGAACGGCCTCAGGCTGGGCCAGGGGAGGCTCAGGTAGGACATCAGCAGGAATTTCTCCATGGAAAGGGTGCTCAGGCCTTGGCAGGGGCTGCCCAGGGAGGTTTGGAGTGCCCATCCCTGGAGGTGTCCGAGGAAGGCCGGGACGTGGCACTCGGTGCTCTGGGCTGGGGACAAGGTGGGGGCTGGGCACAGGTTGGTTTTGGAGGTCTTTTCCAACCTAAATGATTCTGTGATTCTGAGATTCTAATGTTAGGAATATACTGATGGTCAGGCACTGAGAAGAAAAGAAGAAAAACTGATGAGGAAGGTGGAAATTGGTATTTCCTCAGTACCCATCCACCAACTTCCAGTTTCTTCCAGTTGAACCTGGTCCTTCACACCTGTATTAAGTCTTAACTCAAAGATTGGACTGGATGATCTTGAAGGTCTTTTTCCAGCCTAAACGATCCTGTGATTCTGTGCGTACAATTTAAGATTAGAAGCGCACTCGGAGCGGGATGCGTGAACACACTCCCGTGCATCTGCCACTGACAGTCGCTTCGTCCTTTCTCAGGGCTGTGGTGATCATGTGGTGGTATTTATTAAAATCTCTTGTATCAGACGGGTTAGAACAGGTTAGCACATCACACCTCTGCTTTTCTATTTCAAGATTAGGAACATTGTGATGTTTTGTGGGCCGCAGCTCCCTTTGTGTGCTTTTAGGATCACAGTGGGGCTGCCAGGTCCCAGAAGACTTGATCCTGGCACCTGCAAAGGCTCCAAGATCTTTACAACACCTACAGAGGCATGCTAAGGCATGGAAACATTTTTTGTATTTAAGGATTTTTTTTTTTTAATTCTGCTCCTATTCAAATATTTTTCTGATAAAATACATTTATAAGTCCAAACTTTTCACTCTCAGCAGACAAATCTTTTACTCTAATCCTATTAGGACAACTGGAAAATTGTTTAGAAGGCTGATGGGTTCAATAAATGCACATAAAGGGTAATTGGCCTTCACTGTGAGCAGGTAACTCACTGGTTTCTCTACCAGACTCTCTGCAGAATCTCTAGGATTAAAATTAAGATCAGAAGTAAAAATGAGCTAAGAGCAACAAATGAAAATATACAAGCCCCAAACACAGTGTTTGTGGTCTCTTAATAGGTAAAAATGGGTTATAAAGCTAACGCAATTTAAACAAGAATAAAAAAATTGCTAATAAAAATTCTCATAACTTTGCAGAAAACTACATTGGATTTTGAAAAGCATTTTTAAAAAATATGAAGTGCATTAAATACATTTACATAAGCAACAACTGCAGAAAAACTGGATTTTAACCAATATTTTAACCAATGCAGAATAGAGGTGTTTTTCTATGTTTTTTCAGCTTCTCTGACTTTAGTGTGCAGAGGAGGAGGGGTGAGGTACTGGAGGAATGAGGGAAACTCTGTACTTGTAGAAAATAAACAGCTTTGTGGAAGATTTTTGTTTTAATATTCTATTTTGATCTGCTTGGAGGTCTCAAATTTGAAATTGCTATGCATTTACTTTGAACTCATCTCTTTATGCTTGTTCTTTATCTGTGTTGCTGCCTTATATTCCAATTTATGAAAAATTGAATTTTTTATCAATGTGTCTGTTTAATGATTTAATTTTTCTAAAAGTAAAGCTGTTCAGGAGTCTTAAAAAACCTAAAAAAGCCAGTATTTCACCCTATTTTAATATTCAGTTTGATATAAATCAGGTTGCTGTAACTACTGAAAGGAAACAGACTTTAAGTGTTAGATGTTAGAATCTGACATATTGAAACAGATTTCGCAGTGTAAAAGCTCCTGTGAAGACATGGCACTAAAAAGAATTATTAGCATATTTATATTTACTTCTGATATTTGAAATATGCACTTTTTAAATGGAATTTCATTATTAGAGGCAGAAGTATGTAATTTTGTAAACCAACGACATGCTGATTTGTTTGTGGGGGTTTTTTCTTCTCCTGAAAGACTCAGTACAGCTATTTTCACGTGAAAAAAGTTTGATTGTATAAAATTTTAATTTCTCTGTGTAATTCCAAAACAAATAACAGTGGTGAGTACATATGATTAGCTGTGTCTGATGAAACAACTAATGCAAGATTTTTTTTTTCCCTTGAGTCTTCTAGAGAAGTTTAGAGCTTACTAAAAGTGTCAGCAGATTGTAGGAAACTAGGCAAATTAAAAAGCTGATTTTTTTGTGTGTCAAAGTTTAAAAAATTGCAGAATATTTGCACTTGCAGCAGCATTCCCATTTTGTACCATTTTTTTTTTATCATAATGTTAAATGGCTATTAGAACTAAAAATAGAATTTCTTCTTACTGAACATTATTCTCTTACTAGGGGTTCAGTGGGAACATCTATCCCATGTATTCCTTACTACATAAATGACTTTTGCTGTTAATTGAGAATCTTCCTCAGTGATAAAAAGGAAAATAACTTTTTTCTTTTTTTAAGGATTCTAAGCTTTTCCGGATCGGCAAAAGAAGTGCGATTTAATTTCAATCACTGCTGATCACCCCTGATTCCCTGTGAATTTGTGGGAAACTGTCAGTTCTCATCATCAGTAAATATCTGTCATACAGGCTCTATAAACTTCTCAGTTTGAGGATTGTTATGTACCAGTCCTGCTCCTAGTTTTACCATCCTCTGCATTTTCTAATGACTTTTTCATGAACCACGAAACTGCAATATTTTTTTCCAATTCAGAGACCATCTCCTGATAAGAAAATGATTTAGAAGACTATAAAATGGATAATATTTTAAACTGCTGCAATAAATAGTCCTGGGAGTGCTGGTGAGCCAGAGCCAAGGAATCCATTGAGCTAAACACAATCATTTATCTTAGCTGGATTACATGTGCAACTCACAATAAAAAAAGAAATCTTTTGCATTGTTCGTTTTGTTACAAATTGCCTGACATAAGTAATTTGCAGCCCCATATACTCTGCCATTCTGAAGGAAATTCAGCCTCAGATAAATTTTGAATCTGACTTATCAGGGACAGTTTCCATATGGGAAAAGGGGTTTTTATTTGATTCAGAGTTGCAGAATGGAGTTGGGAAGGGAGGTGGGGAAGGGGCTGGAGCCCCAGCAGAGGCTGAGGGAGCTGAGAAAGGGGCTCAGCCTGGAGAAAAGGAGGCTCAGGGGGGACCTTGTGGCTCTGCACAACTCCCTGACAGGAGGGGGCAGCCGGGGGGGTCGGGCTCTGCTGCCAGGGAAGAGGGACAGGAGGAGAGGGAACGGCCTCAGGCTGGGCCAGGGGAGGCTCAGGTTGGACATCAGCAGGAATTTCTCCATGGAAAGGGTGCTCAGGCCTTGGCAGGGGCTGCCCAGGGAGGTTTGGAGTGCCCATCCCTGGAGGTGTCCAAGGAAGGCCTGGACGTGGCACTCGGTGCTCTGGGCTGGGGACAAGGTGGGGGCTGGGCACAGGTTGGTTTTGGAGGTCTCTTCCAACCTAAATGATTCTGCAGTATCCGAACCCCTGAGACAGTCTTTGAAATACCCCGCTTTATTCACCTGGATTTTACAGAGAGAACATTTTGAAGAGAGAACAACTTGGGAGTTTTCAGCAATAACACAACAGCAGCCTCAGGAGCAATTCAGTGAAACATCCAGGCACTTTGCATGTGTCCAAACACTTTGCTTGAGAATATCATCTCCAGGCATCAAATTAATTACTTTTGTTACAGCTACTTCTTGCTCTTTTCACTTCTTAGCCTCTCGAGCAAGGCATATTTGTTAACAGGCCTGTGGTTCTTCTCACAAAAAAACAAAAGTGGAATAATGGAAGTGACGAATCTACACAGGGACGTTTGCATATATTCAGTATGAGTGTAGGATTTGGCCTCAGAAATATGATCAGATTTTCAGCGTTAGTAAAAACACACCTGATATGTGCTTTTTAAGATAATTAGCTAAGATCATAAGAATGCTGCTGAAAAAAGTACTTTCAGATATCCTGCAGGAGTATCTCTTCATAAAGGATGAAAGAAACAGTTACTTTCTCTGTCATTAATGTTGGAGAGAACTCATCATAAATTATTGATAAATAACAACAATTAAAACACACCACTATCAGATTTTTAACAAATATCCACCATCCTAAATTGCTAATGTCACCTTTTGTCAGCTTTCTGGAAGAATTAAATTTATATTATGAAACTAGCTGGATAAAGGATGATAGTAATACTTCTGCATTATGTACTTTTAATTTGAAGTTAGCATACTGGTAATAAGCAATTTCTGCTCTCAGTAGTTTGTATATCAAAATAAGGTTGACCAAGAAAACTGAAGTTATGTCATCAACCAGAATTAGCACAAAACCACCTATCTGCATGAGCAACTGCTTTTGTATGCAAAATTATATACAACAAATACGGATTTACGTAAAAATTTAACATTCTCACACATGAAATACAGACATGCTTTTAATAATTTATAAAATATAATACAATTTATGTTTTGATTGCCAATATTTTAATACACCAGAAAGACATATTCATCTTTGTATGTTACTCCCCAACCATGCAGTTCCTTCTCTTTGATACTTTTGCAGTTCTAGAGATCTCTTAAAAGACATGAAGAGATTTGTTCACTGTTTAACAGAGCATAAAGATTTAATCATACTCCACTTAAGTGCAGAAAAGTAGTTACAGGTTCAGTAACGTCTTGCATTTGGTACTGAAGAAATAAGTTTTCAACATCATCTGTTGTTGGGATAGCGATCAGGGACAGAGTCTCTCAGAGAATGAAGTATTCAAATAATTTCTAGAATTCAATGATTAAATCTGTGATATGATGTTTCAATTTCCCCTTCTTTGCCAGGGTTGTTTTGTGTGGTATTACTCATATTTCACAGAGTGAACCTGACCTTCAGTTCATCGTGTGCTGTGCTAGGGAGGAAGAGGAAAATGTGATGGTTTTCTGTCCCTTTATCTATCTTTTTCTTGAGGGCCTCCCTTCTGTTATTTTCTTGTGAGACCTGGGAGGCTGCAGGTGAGTGCTCTGGGGCTGGAATTGTGGTGTGCTTTGTCTGTCTTCATACAGCGAAGTGGCAGCAAGGCACTCCCGCAGCAGGCGAGTGTTGTATTCCCAGTGCACAGTCTATCAGCCCAAGCTTTGACCTGTAAAGAGTTGGTTAACTCCCAATTTCTTTAGGAGCAGCTGTGTGGAAAGGCAGCTTCTCTGTCAAAATTGATTCTGAGCTATGTGTGGATTGTTTCAGGTTTTTGAAAGGGAAGGGAGGTGGAACCTTTGTGGATAAGCCAGCGAAGCTTATTTGACTCACTTTGTGTTAAGCCTTGAGTTTTTTGGCAGTCAGTTATCCAGAAATGAGTATCTGGAAGCGTTTTGCTTCCGTCAGCACATGTTGAATGTTTCAAAGGATCAAATAATTACGCTCCTCAGAAGTGAAAAAGAAAAATAGGATTTTCTCAGGAATACAGAGCCACGATTCAGAGGGAGGCTGTTGTAGAAGAGTACAGAACACACTCCCATTTCCTGAGTGCTCATCTCTGTTTTAAAGCGTTGTGGATGCAGAGGAGAAGTTCATCTTTGAAAGTTTACCCAGAGGCACCGAGAAAGTTAAACAGACTGCTTCTCCACGAAAACAGCTTAGTGAAAACACAAAATCTGTTGAAAGCTGTTGACCAAAGCCCCACTTGTCGGCTCAAGGATTTTGTTGCCATGCCTCTCCTCACACACCCACACATGCCCACGCAGTTTCCCAGCAAGGCTGACATTTAAGCACACTCATAAATGGTTTATAGGAATTGCAAACTGCTGCTCAAGGCAAGATTTACAAAGTTCAGACTGCAAAGAGCAACAGGAAAGCAGCCCACAACCCAAAGACTCAATTTAGCCAATGACCTTTCTGGTAGATCCCTCTTCTTTGATGAAAGCTTGGCATCTGAGACATGGCTAAGCTCTCTGACTCATTAGGTGAGTTCTCTATGAAAACTATGAAAAAAACCCAAACATCAATGACTCAGTTTAATTTCCTTCACTTCAGTTTAATTTCCTTCACTTCAGTTTAACCTCCTTCACGTCAGTTGCACAGAACATTATTTGGCTGAGTCCGTCTTCATTTCCTATACTGTCTGTATCTAAACAACATGATATACCAAATTGTAAATAAAAACTCTGTTAATTTGACTGATAATGTTAGTTAATCCTATAATGGGACTAACTCATTCTTCACTTCAAGCACTGCTGTTTGAAATTCAGTTATGTCATGCATTTTTAACGATAAACCTTCAATGTGATATAATATTTTTACAAATGGAATTAAGTAATGCTTTTACAATAGATTAAATATCTGTGATCATAAAGATTTTTAAAATGTCTTCTTTTTTTTATTTTTTCCACCCTTGACAGTTATTTATACTTCCTTAAGTCCATGTGAATAAATGCAAAACAAGCACACATTTATTAGTTCAGGTCAGCCACCCTGAGTGTGTGGACATCTAAACTGGGACAGAATATGAATTTCAAAGATTTTATTGTAAAGCCTAATTTTTCCTAATTTGGAGAGGATGCGCATGGCAAAGCAGTTGCTTAACATGGATGCTAAATTTTATTTACGCATTTTTATCTATTATTTACATGGATTTACTTTCCACACGTATCGCAGTCTAAGGGTGTTGGAGTGAGAGCTGCTCTGGACCCAGGCCCAGAGGAAAACCAAAGCACAGGAGTTGAATTAAAACCTTTGGATAAGCTGAGATACATGAAGTCACACTAAAGTGAAATAAAAGAAGAGATTTTTAACCTTTAGTAGAAATATATGCCAAGTGCTTTAAACATTGAAAAGCTGCAGCAGAGACCTTAAACACAGTTCTTACTGCAGCACTGTTACCTTTTCACAGAAATTTCTTTACTTTAGACAAAACAGAGATGGAACTGTGCTGTTCACATTTTTTAGATAGAGTGTTCACATGAACAATAAGAGCTGATAGAAACTATATGCGCAAATCTGTGTAATACCTATGTAATACTTGTGCAAGATTTATGACCATCAGAATTAGACCAGGACAGGTTAAGAAAAGAAAAACTAGAATCATGTGTTAATTTGTTTGGTCAATTAGCAAATATAACCCACACTTCTGTAAGTTTAGGCAGGAAGGAGAAGCTGTTTTCTACTTGCTGTTAGCCTGCTGCTGCTGCTGTTGCTGCTTGGCCTTATCATGGTACTCCCTCAAACTCTGCCTTCAGAAAACCATGAGACAATGAAATAAAGAACTTCAGCAAGACAGCAGCCTCCTCTGCTCTTTCACCCTCGTCCAAAAAGGGAGGGTGTCCCATCAAAAGCTCAACGTAAGGGTTTTTTTGGTTTGGAATTTGTACCCTTTTCATCTCTGGGCTTTGCATCTGCTGTACAGTGGAAGTGCTACAGAAACCTTATACTGGGTAAAAAAAAAAAAAAACTCTAAAAAAAATCTCTGAAAAAAAAATCATGAGCTGTATATGTTTGAACAAAACAGTTAAAACTCCCAAAGCTGTTTCTCAAGAACCAGACTTTAATACATTCTCCCATTTTGCAGAGCCGAAGAATAGTCCTTTACTGAGCACATTGCATATCCCAGTTTGGCTGAGAGACTCTGATCTGTGTGTTTAAATGGATTTATCTTGGCCACTAACTCTGGGACATATCCAAGCAATGTGTGTTTTGCTGTAGTTTAATCATAAGCCTTGAGAAAATGGAAGTTTTTTTAGCCACTTGCAGCTTTTCTCCTGCTGTTCTACTCCCTCACAGACTGCAACTGCTGTGCTCATATTCTCACTCTTTGGCTGGATATGCATTTCTGTTTCTTTCTTGCGTATTATTTGCACATACCTATGGCAAAGGGACAGTGGACAGACCTGCATAAACATAGAAATTATAAATATAAAGCCACAGGAGTGGTCATTAAAATGTTCACTTAAGTATTTCTGTTTCAATCCCAATGACTGACATTTTGATGTATCTTTTGGGGAGAAAGAGGGAGAAATAAGGAAAAGAGCAACTTCAAACTGAGGAAGGCAAACTGAACTAAAGGAACTGATTTCAATGTTAGCAGTACCAAGCAATGACAAAGAACTAATTATAAATAATAAATATCTGTTATTAGTTATTACTAATTATGAGTATAATTGCCAATTATAAGCAATAAGATGATTCCAGCAGGTGATCTCCATCTCTAGGGAAGGGAAAAAAAAATTTCTAAACATCCTCTCAATTTAACTTACAGGACAATATATGACCTGCTTCAAATCTTGCGATTTGCATGAAAAAAAGCCAAATTTATTTTCTTTACTCCCTTTTAGCATTATTTGAGCATCAGTTTTTTGAGATGGAGAGAAACAGCTACTTCTCACCAAAAGTTCAGTGACACAGATGCATTCCTACTGCACGGGCACAATGCAGTTACTTAAATTAGAAATATCTTTGTCATGGTCAAAGTTTCTTTTCAGAGTGAATTGCAGTGGGGTTTTTTGTTAGTATTTTTTGGGGAGGGCTTTTTGTTTGGTTTTTTTGGGGTTTTTTGAGGTTTTTTTTAAGAAAAAATAGAAATAAATATGAATGAGCTTCAGGGAGGATGGTCATTTACTCAGATATAAATCCTTAAGTAAGACTCTACAGTGTTGTACAAAATGCTGTCTGAGAAGATTGGTTCAATGACTACAAAGATATTTAAGATTTTAAGTGTTTAAGGTGCTAAAGTTGAAGACAGTGACGTCTCATTTCAGAGAAGTCTGCTGACTGATAACATCTGAACACCTAAATACATATTTGGGAAAAGTGTGCACATATTTCTGAACTACTGTGCTCAGAGGGCCTGCGACTGTATTTTTCCATCACTCATTTTTTCATCAGCATGTGCTAACAAATTAAAAGCAAACATTTGCTTTTCAAATGGCACATCGTTAGGCTGAATGCAATTTCGAAGTTCCTCTTTGGCTGGCAATAACAGTAAAAAATTTTAATAATACAAACCTAAATAATAATTTAAAAAAAAATAACAGAAAATTATAAAGAAATTATATCTTTCAGGAAGGAGTATGAAACACCTTTAAGTTCAGTAAGACTGTAGCTGTAGCAAAAGTTTGTGTGTCTGCACTGCAGGAATATATCTCTAGAATTAAGAACAATATATTAAAAAGAGTTCTGCAGCATTATAAGTTGCAATTCAAATTCTCTTGTACTCTCACTTCTAACCAGGAACCTTGCTTTTTGAACAGTATAATCATATATTTTCATCACTACAGTAAAATGATACTTTCTCAAGCATTTAGTTACCTGCAATTATTAACATTTAAAAATGCACTTTTAAACAAAATGTCATATTTCTCATTTTAAGTAAAAATTGCCATTATTGCTAATTGACTTGAAACAGAATCCCATATAAATAAAAGGTCATCCACTTAGCAATTATGTTTAAAAACATTTTTGGAGGAAGGTACTGGGTTTTTTTGCTAATTAACTTAATTTAAAAATAGCTACTCCTCAAAGACTATCCTCTAAGTTTTTAATTCCAATACAAATAATGTGAATAGTCACTCGTGCTAGGGCCTCACCACCCTCACAGGGAAGAATTTCTTCCTAATATTTAATCTAAACATATGTTATTCTCTACTGTGGTACAAAACTCCAACATTAAATATTATTTTCCCCTTTTAGATCACAGAATTTGAGAGATAGGCTTGAAAGGCTGGAAATTACTTCCTTTGAGCAGCCAGATTTCACCCTGACAGTGAGTGTTCAATCTGGGGAGGTGTGGAAAGTGTGGAGCTACCCGAGTGACCCACGCCAGCGTCCAAAACTGGGGCAGAGGACCTTGTTAACTGAAGGGAGTCAGCAGTCTACAAAATCAGCTTTTATTCCGTGTAAACTTTCTCACTGAAGACTGTTTTGAGCCACTTTTTGATAAAGTATCTCGTGTCTTGGTTCTGACACTGTGTCACCAACAGTTACACTCTGTTCAGATCATAATTCCATGATAAAGGTGTTATGATCACACAGCAAAACAACAGCACGGGTGTGACTTCATCAATCACATTTTGTTGCTGCTGAGGGTTTGTGGTGACATTAGGACCGAAAGTACTTAGAAAATAAACTGAATTAATGGCTCGGGTTTCAAAAATGAAATTATTGAAATTAATCACGTCTAGGTGAATTACCAAGGGAAAGGAGTTCTAATAACTAAGAGCCATAAAACTCAAACACTCTGAACTAGACAATCATTAAATTTTAACCCCTAATACACAAAAAATCACAGAATCACAAAATGTTTGAGAATTGAAAGGCTCTCTGAAAGTCATTTTGTCCAACCATCTTGCTGAGGACTTGTAGCAGGCCAGGTTCTGACCAGGACCACATCCCAAGGGTTTTTGGGATAACTCCAAGGATGGAGGATTCACACGTCTCTGGGAAACATGTGCCACTGCTCAAAACACTGATGTTCTTTGTCACACCACCTCTCACCTCAGTGACATTAAACATAATTTCCGTTCTCTGAGAAAAACCGTGCTTTAGCAAAATTCAGATGGAAAAGTAATTTGACTAACAAAATAATCTAAACAAAATGTTTCTTTCAGTGTTTTCTTGTTCCTACAGGTGTAATTTTACATCTGCTGATTTGATGACAGTTTTCCTGATTAACTCCAGGAAAGATCAGGTTCTATCTCATTTGCACTCTTTAGATCCGTACCTCTGATTGAGAAATCATTATGATCTTTCAATACACTTTATGTTACCTTTCAAAGTTGTGATTGATAGTAAGCAGATGAATAGCAGAATCAAAATGCAAAGAGATGCTAATTCAGCATTCTAATCCTACTGTTTCCAAAAACTTTGCTGAAAGAAAACAGAGAGAAATGGACATTTCATGATTTCTTATTCAGTTTTGGTTTGTAACTTCCATTTTTACTTTTTTGGTCCATATATCTCTATGGGTATCAATCTGTATCATGGAATTAAAACTAACAAGAAAAGAAAGTTTAATTAAAAAAAAACAACCAACAAACATGTTGGTAGCCATCCATCTCCAAAACGATATTGTCATTCAATGTTCAATATTTCAAATTTCAAGCTTTACTAAGTATCATAGTGAGTAGGATTTCTCTAAGTTTTTGTCAGAAGCCCCTCCAAATCCAGTTGGGTTGTTGCAGAAAATTAAAGTAGAAGGGGAGGTGAAAACTGTGTCCAGCAGGACTTAGACTGACCTCCAGATTCCAAGCTGAAGTAACCAAAACGTGCCTGGTTCACTATTTCACTGGCAGATCTCACTGAAAGATTTAATTTCAAGGTATTCTTCACAAACATAAACAGAGCAACACTAATGAATGATTTTTAACAGTCTTGCATTGAGTCATGTTTTAAAAAAAAACTGTAGTTTGACTAAGTGATTCTTCTCGAATTCTACCACAGAGTACGTGAGGACAACAAGATAGAACCAATAAAGTTCAATACTAGTCAGGCATCATTAATATGGTGATCATAATTCAATCCATATTCTTGAAAAGGGGAAGGTGACAGAGATATGGAGGCTTCTTACTAAACTGAGGTAATTAACATCATTAAATTAACACGGGATAAGGCATTTTAAGGCATACTTCTTCTGTCCTGAATTTTTACAAGCACCAATTAAAACTAAATTGTAAGGCCTCAATAATCAGAAATTGAAGAAGACACGATGAGATTTGCCAACCAGTAATCTCACTAAGCACAACAGAAATGAGTGCCTAATTTTTTTAATAGTACTGCGTGGAAGAATATGGTTTCTTAATGTGTGCGTGTGTGTGTGTGTGTGTGTGTGTGTGTGTGTGTGTGTGTGTGTGCCCATCTGCCCGGAAAATAAGACAAAATAAGACAAAATTTGTAGCATTGCATGTAAATGACAGCTTGACAAGAGATGGAGGAACAGGACAAAGCAAATGGCTTCCCACTGCCAGAGGGCAGGGATGGATGGAATACTGGGAAGGAATTGTTCCCTGTGAGGGTGGGGAGGCCCTGGCACAGGGTGCCCAGAGCAGCTGTGGCTGCCCCTGGATCCCTGGCAGTGTCCAAGGCCAGGCTGGACATTGGGGCTTGTAGCATCCTGGGATAGTTCCGTGTCCCTGCTCATGGCAGGGGTGGCACTGGATGGGCTTTAAGGCCCCTTCCAACCCAAACCAGTCTATAATTTTATCTTAGCAAAACATCTTTTTGCCTGTGACTTCTCTAAAAGCACATGCTTAGGAAATACTAAATATTAGGATACCAGTATCAAGATGGTAAATCCATTGTCTTGAAAACAGATGGAGAAGAAAGCTGGCTTACTATGAAAAGGAGGATACTGAAAAGGAGTTTTCAGGGCAGGTTCCTGCCGTGTCTCCAGCTTAAAGGAGCAGTTATTTTAGAAGAAAAAAGGTTAAGCACAGAGTCACCTAATTATTATACACACAACTGTGGCCAGAAATGTCTTCATGATCTTTCCTCATCTCTGCCAGGAGAAAGAACTCTAGATCTGAGACTGGCATCTATGAATATTCTCCAAACCCCTGAACTCCTGTTGTTCAGGGTTTTTTTTTTTTACCTTCCTCATTTTTGACTTCTCCTCAGTACAGCTACTAATAAATAATAATTTCAGATAAAAGACTCTTATCATATTTTATAATGAAAACATGAAATTATGTGGGACTGTAAGAAAATCCTCTCAAACTGAGGAAAGCTAATTATTTTCTTTTTTGCCATTTCTGGGAAGTATTATCAATGTATTGGTTTGGCACAGCCTTGTTTTTGGGTGGCCACAAAGATGGCTCCCCTGAGAAGCTGCTGGGAGCTTCCCACCATGTCCGGCAGAGCCAGTGGCTGATGGCTCTGAAGATGGACATGCTGCTCGCCAGAACTGGGCTGATGAGAGGGGCTGATAACGCCTCTGTGATCACATATTTAAGAAGAAAAATCAGAACAAAGTTATGGGGTTTTTTTGCCGCTAGCTAGAGAGGAGGAGGAGGTAAGAACATGTGAGGGAAAACAACATGGAGACACCATGGGCAGTGGAGAAGGAGGGGTGGGAGGTGCTCCAGGCGCCGGAGCCAAGATTCCTCTGCAGGCCGTGGTGAAGAGCATGGTGAGCAGCTATGCCCCTGCAGCCCATGGGGATCCATGGGGAATGCAGAGATGCACCCACAGCCCGTGGG
>VZTD01005094.1:309029-345890 GCA_013397725.1 Rhagologus leucostigma | reverse complement strand
AAGGACTCTTCTCCTGGAGCAGCAGAAGAAAATCCTGGTGATGGACTGACCAAATCCCCTGCCCTGCCTCCCTGTGCTGTCGGTGGGAAGGAGGGAGGGCCTGGGGTGGTGGAGGGAAGGTGTTTTAAGGGCTTATTTTACTTCTCCTTACCCTCTTCTGATTCTGTTAGTGATAAACTCTACTTAGCAATTAAGGTTGAGCCAGTTTTGCCTTTGAAATATTTCTCCCGTTCTCCTTACCTCACTCATGAAGCCACCGTTAACCTTTTTTCCTCTTTTCCCTCTTTTTGCCCCGCTGTGGTAGGGGAGGGGGAGCAAGCGAGTCTCGTTGGTGCCTGGCATTGGGCCGGTGTCAAACCACAACAAAATTAAATGCAAACTGAGGGGTTTTTTGAAACAAAATGTATTCGAAGCTAATTTATTTCAGTGTTTGAGTTTTTCTAAGAAAACTGAATCACATAATTTGTTAGGTCTAAAGTGAATTCTTCCTGCTTTTTTAGTAAGCTGAGAATCCAGTCATTTCCAGTTTTGTCTCAATGATGTGTGTTTATATTCTTTCAACTTCCCATCTATTTTTCAAGGCAGAGTATTTTCCATGCATAAGGGAATGATTTTAAACTGCCATGGTGCTCATTCAGTCATTTCTTCTACATGGCTCAAACTCTTTCAGTGAAACTCAGGGAAAGAGTATGGATTTCCTCACTTTACACATAATTTACACTGTAGTGATTTCATTTAGCTGAAACCCTCTTTAAACTCTTTAAAGCTCTATACATATTTCCCAATAAAAGAAATGATCCAGGAATCTTATAGAAGCAGAAAAGCAGATCTAGTAGAAATATTTTTTATGCTTCTTCAGTCTGGAACATGGAAATATTTAGCCTCCAGTATTTCAGTTTGAGGGGAATATAATGATATTTTTATACACACATGGCATAAAAGCATAGAAAGACATAATGTTCATACACAGAAGGACAAAGTGCTCAATTTTACTGCAGAATAATCATGTCTTTACTAGATCAAAACTGCTTTTTGCATTACCACAAGACTGTCATTAGGAATTTTCTTGTGTGTTCAAAGGCTATTTTTTTCTAGTTCCATTACCGTCCTGAAAAAGAGTGATATAAAAAGATGAAAAGCAAAACAAACAAGCAAAACACACACACACAAAAAAAAAAAAAAAAAACAAAACAAGAGAAATCTATACCAGTAGTTAACCCCAAGAGGGAGAATATTTGGGGAAGGGGGAAAGTCACTAAAGACATAGAATTCTTTGAGATCTTTTTAAAGTACTTAAAACGACAAGTTGGACAGTATTTAGCGCAAGAGACAGATTGTGCTACGATAGTCTTTGAAGCTTTTATTTAGTGTAAAGACAACTGAAGTTGAAGAAGATTTTACCAAAATTAGCTCCTTCCTATGAACTCAAAGAGAAACTTCTCTGCCTTTAATTCTATCTTCCAGTTGCCTTTTCCCTCAGGGGAAGGACATAATGAATTTTTTTTTTTACTTTCATACTCTTCCTAAACATACAATAATGAACAATAGCAGAAAACTCAAGGTAGGATCACAGAATGAGCTATGAGATACATTTGATCCCATAGCCCTATGAATTCTGTCTTCTCTTTTAACATATTTCATAATTATCTGCTACCTTGATGAAGACACTGGCTCCTCATGGTGCAGAAGACAGGATAAAAGCCTGACTGAACTGTCTTTCTTTACATACAGAATATTGCAATGGAATGTCTTGCTGTAAAGCTGTTCCAGGATGTTTCACTTAAACCTCCTTACAGATGGAGGTGTCTGAAGAGTTTATGGTGTTCTCTGTAAAATACAGTATGAGACTTAATTGGTTCGTACATGATACAGACATCTGGGAAAATTAAAGTTTGTTTTCAATGACAAACCAACCAAAAAAACCCCACTCAAACCAAACCAAACCAAGCCAAACCAGCAAAAAAAATGAATATTCAATAAAGTTTGTGCTCTGTCTTCACTCTCTGAAGCTGTAATCCAAAACCTGTTAAGGAAATAATAAATCTTCTCAATCAGTAATTAAATTATGCCGTAGGGAAGAAAAAGTAATAAAAATAACCCTATTGACTTTCTTATATTTTGTGTATAGATATATATCTTTGAAGGTATCTTTCAATACTTTGAAAGTATTGTCCTTTTAAGCATGCCTTTTTCCTAGTGTTTACATACATATATTCACATATATTTAGATACAAAAGAGAGAAAAACAACCCAAAGGAAAACACAAAGTCTTGAAAATGGATAAAATAAGAAAAAACCCCACACTTTGATGATGCTTGAATACTCATATCTGTGCTGAAACTGCTACAGGATTACCATAATATGCCCCAGAATGCTACAGGACAAAATTGGATAAGATCCTCTGTAAACATATTCACATGTATGACTGACTGAAAATACTTTAAAATCTTTACAGTAAACTCTCAAATCTCGGATAAATTATGCAACGATAACATCCCCATGCTTCAGGATAATGAATTAAACTCTAAATTAGGACGGTATCGTAGTTGCACAGGTGTGTATAATGATAAATGATCTGTATTGCCCCTTGAATCACTTAATGGCTTTGCACCTCGTGCTGAAAGCTTTTTAGATTTTATTGCCCTTTGAAGATCCTCCATTCTGGTTTAGACATTAATGGACTACAAATCAATACTAATGGAGGCATGACAGTAATTCGTATTGCTTTTAAGTACAGTATGCTAAACACTTAAAAAACTTTTTTAAACTCAGAAATTGCTGATCTTATACAGAGAGGTATTTGATTCTGTGACCACATTTTATGAAACACCTTTGCCAGGCTCATGGAGAAAGGTTCCTTCTGAGGCAGCAGTTTTGCTTCTTGGATACAAATAACGATTTAAAATCTCAACTCTTCTTCTATTTACCCTTAAATAGCTTTTCAGAGAGCGTATCTGAAACCTGTTGTTTGTCAGAGTTTCTACTCAGGACTGATCAGTATGGTTATGTAGAAGTGCTTTATGGTAGGAATTTATTAAAAAAATATGATAAGGCAGAGTAAATCAAAGAATCATAACATCACAGAAGGGTGATTTAATGTCAGAAGGGACCCCAAAGCCCNTGCAACGATAACATCCCCATGCTTCAGGATAATGAATTAAACTCTAAATTAGGACGGTATCGTAGTTGCACAGGTGTGTATAATGATAAATGATCTGTATTGCCCCTTGAATCACTTAATGGCTTTGCACCTCGTGCTGAAAGCTTTTTAGATTTTATTGCCCTTTGAAGATCCTCCGTTCTGGTTTAGACATTAATGGACTACAAATCAATACTAATGGAGGCATGACAGTAATTCGTATTGCTTTAAGTACAGTATGCTAAACACTTAAAAAACTTTTTTAAACTCAGAAATTGCTGATCTTATACAGAGAGGTATTTGATTCTGTGACCACATTTTATGAAACACCTTTGCCAGGCTCATGGAGAAAGGTTCCTTCTGAGGCAGCAGTTTTACTTCTTGGATACAAATAACGATTTAAAATCTCAACTCTTCTTCTATTTACCCTTAAATAGCTTTTCAGAGAGCGTATCTGAAACCTGTTGTTTGTCAGAGTTTCTACTCAGGACTGATCAGTATGGTTATGTAGAAGTGCTTTATGGTAGGAATTTATTAAAAAAATATGATNCCCAGAGCTTCTCCTCTCCAGGCTGAACAATCCCAATTCTCTCATCCTTTCCTTCTATACTTCTGCTACATCTGCATTTTCATGTTTTAACCCCAGTAGGTTGATAAACACCAGGCGGCAGCTTGGTCACTCCTCCTCAGTGGAAGGGGCAGAGAATCAGGAGGGTAAACGCAGAAAAGCTCACGGCTTGAGCTAAAAACTGTTTGATAGATAAAGCAAAAGCCATATGTACAAGCAAAACAAGGAATCCATTCCCCACTTCCCATGGGCAGGCAGGTGTTCAGCCATCCCCAGGCCCCATCACGCTTGGGAAAACAAACGTCACCACTCCAAATGTCCCCGCTTCCTCATTCCTGCCCTCACTTTATGTATGTAACATGATGGATGTGTGTGGATGTGTACAAACACACAGGGAAGGGTACAACTGATGATTGTGGTGAATCTCCTTTTAGAATTTGTGGATCATCAGATTATATCCGATTTTATCCAGGAGAGAAGAAAGGGAGAGGCTAACAGCATCAGCAACAACATCTCTACTGTCCCCTGGGTTTTCTTCACTTTCCATGTTCTCGCTTAGTTTCATTTTGTTTCCAGTGTAACTAATTTCATAAGAGGCCCTCTGGGACTGTGTACCTCAACATTTCACTAAGAATTACCTACTGGCCCTGTAAAATATCCATTCCTTCTGTCAAATACATGAGGAGTTTGCTTGCACAGAGACAGAAATTTGTTGTAGAATTCAGTGACGCACTAATAGGTACACACAGAAGAATAATAGCTTTTGTGTTTTGTCTTGATTTTTTTCTGGTAAGTGGTTTGGGGTTTGGTCTTTTTTATTCTTTGTTTCTTTCTTTTTTTTTTTTTTTTTTAATGTGTCATAAGACACTTTTCGAGCTAATAGTCACACAAATTATGTAGAATCCTTGTGTTGTACAAATCTGTTCTCCATACAGAAAATACTTTGAGCAGGAATAAAGAGAATTTTCAGAAAGCAAAGTTAATTTATACAGGTTATCTAGTGTCTCGTGGGACCTGTACAGAAAGAACCATACATGTATCTCAGAACATATTATTGTGGTGTAGTCAAACATTGTTTGTCTCCTCCTCTTTTATACAAATGTCCTTCAATCATTCAGTTTCTTCCTTTACCTGCACTGAATTTACAGGCAGCAGTGTCTGTTGGTGGATGATCCAGTTTCATGCCAGCACCAGGTGTTTTTTTCAGAATGTCGTGTGGGAAAAAAGTTGTGTGTGGCTATGTGATGAAACACTATCTAATAAAGCATGTCAACAGGAGCATAAAGTTAGGATTGTTCCCGCAAAAATGTATCTTTTTAGAGAGGATGGAATAATTTTTTTTTCGTGTAGTTTGTAGTTGTTATAAAGCAAATTAATTATATCTACAGCAATTACAGAGAATGTGTCCACATTAACAACCTGCCAATAACAGTGAAGGGTTTTACCTAACTGCATAAACCTCCAACATGAAAATTACCTATTTTTAATGGCCCAACCCTGGGAGCCAGATGATTAGAGGACAGAACATCAGTTCTGTTTTTCACAGCTGTTTCCTGATGTAAAACAGCTGAGACTCAAATAAACACCCGTAGTGGTCTCATGTCCACATCTGTCAAACTCAACACCTAAAGTATTGCTGCTCCAACCTTCTCCCTTTCCTTTTGTTCCATCTTGCCCCAAAACCATTTTCCTCACACGTGGATATTCAGCGTTATCCTAACCTAGGGTATGTTTCACAGCGATTCCTGCTTTCCTCTTTTGCCTCCTCTCACCAGAATTCCACCATTTTTAATTGAATCCCCCTCAGCTTTTTCCTTCTGTCCCACTGGATGACAGCCACATTATCAATAGAAAAGGTTTTTTTAGTTAAACTGAGATCATAACGATTTGTGGAATTAGCATAACCATGCCTAAAATATTCATCCACTTTCAGTTACTCTTTTTGTGTTTGTTTCGGTTTTGATTTTTTCTATTACTTCACGGGTAGCCTCATACTTAATTGACTATAATTGATCTGTTCTCACCAATGCCATCACCTATTGAAATTCCCATTCCTGCAGAAAGTTTCCATATAAAATAACTTCTATGGACTAGTATGCTGCCTGAAATAGTGTTTTCAGCCTGGCTTCGTGACCCTTGCTCTCAACCTGTCATGAAAATTAAGATAAGTTTCTGTTTTTCAAATAATTTTTAAGGAAACTCCAAAGGTGACATCATGAAAAAAAATAATAAACAAAAGCACCTTTATTTTCCAAGATCTAAAAGACCTGTGCTTTATCTTCATACAACTGCAATTATTAAGTTTGCAGTTCCATGCATTTTAAAATGGTTCAGATTCATGAGAATTTAGAAAATAATCTGTCTTTTAGTAACTTCTAGAATTCTCAAAATAAATAAAGGTTTAAACACCATAGAAAGATTCTTTTATCTGTTATAAATGGAAGCTAATAGTGACTTTTCTTTGAAAAGCTGGCCACAATCAGAACTCATTGAAAACAATAATTGGCTTAAAAGAAGGAAAAGTTCAATGTCTTATAATTGGTTTTATGCTCTTCTATGTTGAATATTTCAATCATTATTAAAATCAAAGTTATTAATCGAATAAGAAAACAAAAGATTGTATTGAAATGCCTCTCTCTCTCTCTCTCTCTCTCTCTCTCTCTTTCTTCCAGAATTACAACTTTCTTACCTACATTACTCCTTCAGAAATGGATTAAACTCTCTCCCTCACTACCTATAGGATGTTCCCTTAAGAAGTTTAGGTAGGCTAAACTATTTTATTAAGACTTAAGTAGCTTTTCTTACGCTTGTGCCCAAACTGATACAGATTACATCTCATCCATGGTTTAAAGGAAACATCACTAAAATACTGAATTACTCATCAGTATGCTTGTGACAGAGATGAAAAATTGTAGATAACGCCCCAGATATGTTTTCTTGATAAAATTCATTCTGTGAGGCATTGCATTTTCTGTCGAATCTGTGGGGCATCACCACAGACTCAAAACTGCCCTTGCAGATCAAATTTCCCTGCAGACACTCACAGTGAATTTATAACACTAGGGGAGGAAACTCCCCTGTATATAACTATTTATAACTATTTATTGCACTAGGGGAGGAAGAGATGGGAAAAAAATATGAACATAACAGCTGTGTCTCTATCACAAAAATCCGTGATTCAAGACATAGTACAAAGAAATGATCACGATCTTATTGTCTCTATGCTGCTAACTCCATCTTTATGTATTTTAATATATTGCTGACATTGTTAGATAAGTC
The DNA here is from genome assembly GCA_013397725.1 of Rhagologus leucostigma. Lineage (NCBI taxonomy): Eukaryota > Metazoa > Chordata > Aves > Passeriformes > Rhagologus > Rhagologus leucostigma. The sequence continues at coordinate 338,904 of VZTD01005094.1, read as the reverse complement.
TTAAGCAGTTTTTTGTAAAGATCAAAGAAATCCTTCTGGTAAGATCAAAGCTCCGTTTGCCCACGCCCTCCATGAACGCAAGTGACACATTTCCAAAGGAAGTCCCTCAGGCTAGAGAAGGATCTTATCACACGTGGTGTGAATTTGGGTTTCTTTTTTGGCCAGATCCCCTTTCGACATGATTTCTCATGTCAGACAACAAGGTGGGCAGCGCGTCCACAGCTCCTGATAGTAGCAAGAGCCATTCCTTGGTGGGAGAAAGACCTTGGTGAAAATGTGCACAGGCAGCACAAGCTGCAAAAAATGAGAGTGTAGGCAAGGCAAGGCAAGGCTGAGGTGTAATATTTTCTAGTCCAACTTCCCGAAACGCTCACTTAAACTCTAACTAGTTCTCTTTTCTGGTTTTTTGTTTTGGTGTGGTATGGTTTTTTGGAGGCGTTTTTTTGTTTTGTTGTTGTTGTTTTTGTTTGGGTTTTTTATGTTTGTGTTTTGTTGTTTTTTTTTATGTCTCCAGAAAAACCTAACCAGGATCTTTTGCTATCAGGCTTCGCTCAGCCCTGGCCAGGCATCTCTCTGTTGCCTGGAACAAAACATGAAACTTTTCCTAGCAGTGTTAAATGGCAATATAAAAGCAAATCTTTAATTGAAAGCTTTCAAGTGCACAATATGGTGATATGCACACCTGATACAGTATTTCTACAATTTTTATAAGGTTAGTTAATTAGTACAGATAACATATTGTCCAATTAGAAGAGCAGTTGGTTAGGTAATTTCCCCCCAGGTTCTGCCCCACTGGAACCCCCTCACCTGATCTTTTAGCCCTACAGTTTATTATGTCTACAATGTCTGGTGCAAAACAAAGTGTCCTTGCTCGACTAAAAGCAAGACTAAGCACAATTTCAAGAATGTATTAGTAAGGATCTGTTCAACTATGGGAGAGGGCAGGAAAAGTATGAGAAGTTGTAACTATGTATTAACAGTCTACAAAGCTATAAATCTATGAAAAAATACATATAAAAAGCTAAAAATCTTTAGGCATCGTGTCCATCACATCTGTGGCAGGAAGCTTTACTGGGGGACCTTGTTATTGTAGAGCCTCTTTGCTCTCCGTTCTACTGTCTGCTCCAAGGCAATGATGTCAGTCCAATTAAAACTTTGGGCTGCATGCTAAATGCGAACTAATGATTTCATCTTTGAGTATTTTGACTGAGTGAGCAGGAGAAATTACTTTCTCTCAAAATGTACTAGATAAATCTCTTTAAAAAAGCAGCCTCTCTATCTCCATTGCTAATTTGCGAAACCAATCTAAAATCCTAAGGCAGCAACTAAATACCATTTGTCATTTTAATTTTAAGGTGATGGATATACACTTAAAAAGGCGTCACTGTGATGAATGTTGCTGGGACATCTGAGCATCTCCAAGGGAGAAATCCAGCTACCAAGGGAAGACACAAAACAGGAGATTAGCAATTTCATGTGTTTAAAAGAACTTTGTACCTGATTTACCTGTTCTTAATGCACTGACATAGGGCTCTTTAAAGGAAGCTGAATTCCTGCCAGTCTTTTCCAGTCCCTTGAAAATCAGATTCCAACAGATGGAGCATGTTCTTCAATATGAAAAACTACATCACTGAAAATTTGATATTGATCTTTTTAGCTTTTACATTTTTGAGGCCAGAGGGAACTGATCTTGGGAATAGCAGTAGATTTATTTTGGAGCTCAGGTGGCATCCATTTTATTCTGGCATATCAACAAACATTTTCAGTCTGCCCATCTGCTTCTGTAATCCACTGGATGCTTAAATCAGGGAACACGTTAAGAATGACCTTTTCTGCTCAGATTTATAGTGGCGTTTAGATGCTTCTCAGTAATGAAAAATGTTGAGCTGGTTTTTTTTTAGATCAGATGAAACCAGATCAGATAGTTCAAAATCTGCATAGTTGCAACAACCCAAGAGAAAAAAAAAAAAAAAATCAGTTCATCTAGGCTGCAATAAGTCAGATCAGAATACAAACTGCACTTGGATTAGTATTGCACATTATACAGTGAAAGCAGTGGAATAATTTCTTTATTAAGAATAATTTCTTTATTAATTACTGCAATGTCATGGCTGCAGTATCACGTGGTGCTCAACATTAAGACAGTGGGACAGTGAAAAATGATTATCTGGCTCAAAGTGATATTTTAAAGGGATGTTTCCAAGTTGTTGGAATTCAGGGTTTGTTTTTTTTAATTTGTCTTTTTTTTTTCTTTTTTACTGGAGTATTGAATCAAGACTGACAAATAAGTACAAATATATATATATATATATATATACATGTATATATATACACATATATAATTGTTTTTTTTCCCTTAGGAGGTTGCTTTAATTTGTAAATTGGAGGTGTGATATTTACTTTGTGGAAAAAAACACTGGCAATGCTGAGAAGGAAAAAGAGACTATAAGGAGGTGCAATGACATAAAAAGAAAAGAAAAACCCGCAAAAAAACCCCGAGAACCCACACAGTGTGGAAGGTCTGTGAAATGCGCTTGAATGGTTTGGTTTTTCACCCACTAAATTTGATGGAATTTCACAGCTATCCTCAGTCCAGAGGGCTTTTACAGTGCTGGCTTAGTGAATAGTTGGAATTATGGCTTGTAAAGGTGCTGGGGTTTTGGGAGTTCTCCATTATCGTATCCCACTTCTTTGGCTCTAAGTAGACTGAGGCACATTGGAAATGCCCAAAGAAATACTATCCGTCAGTTGTTCCTTGATTTAAAACACTCAGTGGGTTGTTACAGCAGCAAGGCAGATGATGGAACAGTATAAAATTTGGCAGAAGTCGTAGCAATTTCTGTGCAGATGGACAGCCGTAGAATGTGAGAAGCATAAGAATATCAAAAATACTATTCCTGTGCTGTCTGCAGCTCAAAGAATCTCAAGAACTGTTGCAATGATTACGTGATTAAGGAATCACAAGGCTGGCCTCTCACTTGTAAACTCAGTTGTGTCACTTCTCAAAATATGCATGACTAATAGAAGACAGAAATTACAGTCAAAATTGCACTAATAAGTATGATTAGAATGGACATACTCCTTGGATTTCATGTTCTTCATCCTGACAGTATTGATCGTATTGACAGCTAATTCTTTTAACTAAAAAACTTTAAAACTTTATAACTAAAAAAATTTTTAAAAAACCCAAAGAAACCAACCAACCAAACAAAAAAAACAACAACCACTCCAAAGCTATCATTGTGCTGTTGAGACAGGATTTCTAATAAGAAAATGTATCTTGGGTGAATATCTCTTATGGTTTGAAGGTTACCTGTTCTAGAGAAAGCTGTCATCATAAATTAAGATTTTTTTCTGACAACCACTGTGTTCTTAGAGGATCTCATCCCTCAGAAATGTGTTTCCTACCAGACAATCTTTACACTGCTGTGAGCTGACTAATCCCAACTGATGGATTGACAGGAAATTGCAACTCAGAGTTTAGTCAACTCTCCTTTTTATTCCAGGCGAGTCATGGTGCTTGTACGATTAAAGCACAATCTCGGCTGCTCCTTTGAATTTCAGGCATCATATGATTTTATAGTGAGATGATAATTTGTCATCTGGGAAAGAAGGAACTTACATACCCTCACACAGTTAGATTTAGGGAATCAAACCTAGTATGAGTGAAATTACACACAGCAGAGCGTGATAACTCATCAGTGATTCAGATACTATTCCTTGATCCAAAATCTCAAAGGTATGGGCTTTTAAAGAAATGTACAGAAACAAATATAAAATAAAATTGAAGTATGTTCCCCAAGTAGTAGATGTTGGTCCTGCCTGCCATGCATATGACTAAATTGGGTGCAGAGACAGATAACTGGACAGGTAGAAGAATTCTGACCAGGAAAAGAAATTTAAAAAAAGAAAAAAGAAGAAAAAAAAAAAAAAAAAAAGAGGTTTGGGGTTTTGTTTGTTTTATTTAGTTTTGTTTGATTTCTCTAATGCTTTTCTTAAGAAGAATAAGGTTAGACACTATGGAATACTTAACCCTAAATATGTTTTCACACTTAATTCATTTAATGCAAAAGGCCGTCAGAACTGCATTCCAGAAAACTTTAGGTGTATATGAATGCTTTTGAAACTTTAATTAAATAAGTTTTTTCCATTGCAGCTCGGTCTTTGAAAAAAAAGTTATGCTTCATCTATTAATTTCAGCTTATTTTCTAACGGTAGAAATGCAATGGCATTAAGTAAAATTCCACTGAAAGCTTCTTTTTTGAGTGAGAGAAACAATAACTCCAAATTTCTGGAAGTAATTCCCAAACAATGCAGAGGTTTTCTGAAGAAACTTCTGATTTTTAAAAAGATCCACGAAAAAAAGAAAAAAGTGCTGATTACATTTTTCTTACAATAAATCAAGAGCTACTGCAAAAACTGAGATATTCCTCCCCCCATTCAGTTTTTTTTTCTGTAGATGTCAAAGGCCAGACCCTTCAGTTTCCCCAGATTAGTCCAGAATGGATTAGAGAGGAAAATTCCTGTGTTCCGTATGAAACCTTACCTTTCAATGCACCACCATAACATTTACTTACTTAAAATGTCACCCTCTTGACGTCTTAAATGCCATTCATCACCCACTTCAAACTTCAGAACATATTCTGCAGAACTGTTGCCTTCCCTGTTCCCATTTCTGGTTTTGATTTCTCCTTCCAACGAGGAGTGCTCAGCACGTGCCTGTACAGGCGACCTACGCTGCTGACAAGAGAAAAAAACCCTGAAGGATATGAAGTACATGAAAACTCCTTTTTTGTTTGGAAATCGAGCAGATTTCTAGATCAGCTTGTCAAATCAAAAATAGGAAGATCAAGAGTGGTTATCCATAACCACCAACTTATTCCTTTCCCTCTCCAGTCTCTGAAAATTCAAATGTAAAGACATGATCTTTTTGGTTTTTAAGTACTCAAAGCACGCTAGAAGGGTCATAGTTTCTTTTTCAAGCTCCACTTCTTAAAATTTCATGTATTGCAATAAAAATATGAGACCTCAGATGATCCCAATGGAGGACATAATGAGACAAATTAATATCTGGTGCATTTTTATTGCTCTTCAGAGAATTATAGGAAGACTGACTTTGGATGACTGGTTACTAATTAGCTGGCAGCATTAATGACAAAGTCCTGATTTTAAAAGAATGCAGCCTAACCCTGTAAGAAATGCCTTTAGATTTTTTCTGTTCTCTATTGATTTTTGACTCTTGCATTGCCTTTATGTATTTTAAATTGCTAGTTTTGGACAGCAGCTGCTGAGTTCCTCCAGTGCATGTGCAGAGCTATAATTTTTATTATTCAAAAAACATAAGAATTTATTCTTCATGATTAATATTGGTAATCTCGATGCAACACTGAAGGAGAGAAATAGCATGTGATAAAATGAGAGAAAATTGTAAAGTGACATCTATACAGCCTTCAACAACTCAAAGACAGGACCCCATAGGGGTCACAAAGATCATCACACTTCCTGTTGGAGAACTGTCGATAAAATAAGGTAGGTTTGAAGGTGTGCCTGCAACCAGAAATTTTAAAAGTGTGGTTGTTAGAAAATGGTCTTTATATCGAAGCAACTCCCAGAGCTCACCTTTCCTCACTGTATGGGAAGTGTCAAAAATTGTGTTATGATTGCTGGGATGTACAAACAAGTGTCTTAAGAACATTTATTCTATGTTTCTGTAACTTTTGTCTTTTTTTGTGTCTAGTCTTTAGAGCAGGCTGTGCTTAAAAGGTAGGCTGGTCAGCATTTCTAGGCGTTAGAGCTTCGCACACCACGTTTTAGATGGTTAATCCTAAAATCATGGAGACACAGGATGGTTTGGGTTGGAAAGGATCTTCAAGCCCATCCAGTGCTACTTGCTGCCATGGGAAGGGACACCTTCCACTATCTCAGGATGCTCCAAGCCCCATCTAACTTGGCCTTGGACACTGCCAGGGATCCAGGGGCAGCCACAGCTTCTCTGGGAATTCCATCCCAGCCCCTTCCCCACCCTCACAGGGAAGAATTTCCTCTTAATGTCCAATCTGAAGTAACTCTCTGTCAGTTTGAAGATAAGAAGGAGTTAACACCTTTTTGCTGATTCGCAGCTTTGATCCATGTTTTCCACCTGGAAATTAACTCTTGAACGCGGATAAATGATATTTTTCGCCGTGCTTTTCTTCTGTTCTCCCAGCTGTGCAGAGGCAGAGTGAGTATCCTGGACTTGTGCACATATCAATGGATGCAGCAGGAACACCACTCTGAAAAGTCACGCCTCATTACCTGTTCCCAGAGGCCCCAGTTGATCTTGATTTCTTCTCCTGTGCTTACAGAATAGGACAATCAATACTCCAGAATAATGTATGTGCAATTAACAGGTCTCCTCAGGAGCAAAACCGGCGAAAATGATGAAGATGTGGTTTCCACAGGTACGATACAACCTCCGTCAGTGCATAGCTCATGAAGGAATTATTGGTAATAACTTTTTTTATTGTAGCTTTGGGCCATGATAAATCTGAGTTATTTTAACACGATACATCTGTGAAAGAGCTAAGTGGAAGAATAAGTTAAAAGTTGCACACATTTTGGAGTTTTTGTTTTCATTACAAACATTTCCTCGACTGCTTTCCTATGTCATCCTTCATCTCCTCTTTATTATTTTGCTTTTTCTCATGCAGTCTCTTACTGCAGGTTCTCTACTGTGAAACCCATATCTAATTTAATAATGTCTGTAGCCATGCTTTCATTCTCTTTGTGCTCCTCTCTCTTGGTCTTTGCTTTCACCTCTTCTGGTTGAGCTACCACTCTTAAAGAATCTGATTAAATTCCTATCATAATCATTAAAGATTCCTAGAAAGTCAGTGTCTCCCTGATAGAACTCAACCAAGGTTGTTGCTTCCAACCATTACATTTTTTTTCCTTTCCTATCTTCGTCATGAAATTGTCTATATTTTTCAATTAAGCACAGAACCTGTTTCATCTTTTTTTCCCGATTCCTACATATTTATATTTCAATTACTGGTTATCATTTCATGTCATGATGACATGACATTACATTTTTTTTTTTAGTATTCTTATAATAAACGTATCTAGTCTAATTTAATTATATTTCAATTTTTCTCTTCCTACTTTGATATCAGAAAGCATTGGTAGGGTCTCTTATGAGAAGCTATTAACATGTTTAGCAAGAAGTCTTAAGTCCAAGAAATGACATTTTAATAAGCTAAGTCATCTGAAAAAAGTCTCTTGCTTCTCGTTATAATTTTCAGGATTTATGAAATAGAAAGTTACTAGATTTTCAATGTACTTAGATTCCCAAAGTCCTTTAGAATATAGTCTGAAAAATTCTTTTGAGGCTTTACAGAACCAGTCATGTTATTAAAAAATCAGAATAACTGCACTCAGTACATTTGATTGTGAGTGTATTATTTCATAGAGAAAATAACACTTTGAATGCATATATTTCATTCCCTTTCTCAACAAAACTTTATCCCTCTTCTTTCACAGTTCTCAAAATGAAAAGCAGAACATTAAACTCAAGTAAGGCTTAAATTGAGGAGCTGTGTGTGAGGATAGCTAATGCAATTTAAATGTTGTGTAACTCAAAGATGCAAAATTAAGTTATAAAAGGGAATGTCTTGGTTTGAGACACGTTTTTACATTCTCCTGTCAAGTGACTGTCGCACGATGTCGTTTCTAACCATTCTTTAATGCAGTATTGCATCTCATACTGCCTTATTTTCAAACTGAGTGCTGCAAAAGCCACAGACTGGAAGCAAAATGTATGTGTGGGTGAAAATTACATCTTGTTAAGCAGATGTGACAGCAAGTTAATTGTGAGGGAGTATAGGCAGACTTTTCAAATGAAGTGCTAATTATTTAACTATAATAGCTTCATGGCATTATTTATTTTCCAGTATTTTTTTTTTTTTTAACTTCAGGCAAGATTTAAAACTCCCAGTTCGTCTCGCAATGACCACTTCAGAGCTTCCTGATCTGATCTGCACCCCTGCAGAACTGTTTTCTCTTAAACAGATTATGACCTTGGGAAAGGAAAACAGCTGAAATTGATATAATTTGAGCAAAGTGCAGCTGCATCCCGATGGACCATCACAACACTCTGAGAAGACGATTGCAAGTTCTGGTGCCTCTCTGACAGAGCAGCAGAACTCAGGCAGCGCAGAGATACAATTCCATGACTGTCCTGGAGAACTGCTCCAGCCATGGTGATGGATATCAAGGTTTTTTCTCACCAGCTCCTCTCCTCATGACCTCTGCTCACCCACTGCTCTGTATTAAACAGAAAGGAAATGTTATTTTTTCTCTTCACTTGTGCTGGGACTTGAAGCATTTCAGTTCAGAAGTCAGCAGTCCAGGATCAATCTGCAGGGAGCACTAATTTATTTCTGCTGAATTGGTTAACCCATAGGTACTGGGTTTTCAGTGAATTCATGGTTCCCTCAATTACAGGATTATTTTAAGTAGAAGCCTGGAACTGTAATCTCTGGGAAAAGTGCTACAGTTTTTTACACTTCTCAGCCGACACACACAATGATTGCCGAGGCTGTTGCACAATATTACCCTCAACTGGAATTCCAACCTTTATTTTCAATGAGACACCTGCTCTGACATTCTGTTGGGTCTTCTGAATTTACCATATTACCTTATCTGTGTTTGTGTAGACTGAAAACACAGAAACCTCATGCTCTCAGCCAATCAGTGACTGATTTCATGATATATTTGCTCAGTCTTAATATCTCTTCTAAAGTAGGTGATAAATCAAGAATGCAACTATTAAATAAGTTTGATGAGTCAATAAAAATCTTTTCTCTGGAGAAAAGAAATCCAGTGTCCATTCTCTACTTGATTTTCTGAACAAAGTAAAGAAATTGCTTTAAATGTATAGTGCAAGGTCAGAATGTGAAATTTCATTCTCACTGTTCTGCTTTTTCTTTCATTTTTTAAAAAGATTTTCATTATCTGCAATTAAAATAATAAATAAATAAAAAATCTGTTCCTCCTGATGAGAAAAATCATAAATGCTGTAAATAAAGACACATTTTCTTCTTCATAGCTCTCTTTCAAATTTCAAATGAGGGAGAAGTTATGATTAGACAGTGGTCTAGATTAGATAGTACTCTTTTTCCTTGATATCACTAATTAGATTTTAATTTATAATTGACTATTGTTCATGAAGCAGTGTGGTTTAGGGTCTTGTTTTGGTTAGGACATTAGAAATGGTCAGATGTGATTGTCAAATCATAGAACAAGCCAGGCATTGAAAAATTTCCTTGCACATTCAGGCATCTCTCTGACCGTTTGTTTTTTAATCAGTGCTACATTTCTCTTCCTCGGAGTACAACTCCTTTTATTTGTGGACATTTGTCAAAGTTAATTTCTGGCAGAACAAGTGCTGAGCAGGCAATACACATTTATGGTACAATGTTCTGAAGGGAGAACTTGGTCCTGAATGATTATGCCCATATACAGCATATATTATATTTATCTGAGCATTGCATTAGACACAAGTTTATATTACACGGGACTGTGTATTATATGGAGATGGATATACATGTATTACAGTTCCACTGAATGCAGTATCTTGAATTCACATATTCTTCATTTATTTTGGACATCTGCATTTAGAAAACCTAAAATATTTTGAGGACAGCCTTAAAATGAAGCCATAAGTGAACATAAAGCCCATGTTACTCTGTGTGGGAGTTAATTCTTCCTCTAGCTTAGATGTTACAGTGCTGATACCACTTGCAATTTTCTTATTTCTTTACACGACACTATTCCATTTCTTCAGAATCTCGCTGAGCTTCAGTACATTGGGCAGGGATTGTTCATATTATACGTGTACTTAATGATATCAACACACTCAAATAACAAGGTTTAAGTCTTTTAGAATGTGATCCTAATCAGTTCAGTTATATATATATATGTATTTGTCTATAAAAGACGCGGTCTGGGGCAACTGAGTGATCATTTTAAACCATTGTCCTGTGTTTGGTTTTGTAGCACTCCAAGTTTTCAGAGGAGGAACCGAATATTTTCCAGCATGCTGGCTTTGTTCTGGGAAGCCACCTGTTATTCCTGTGAAAAATACGCTCTAATTTGGTCAGCTATAACTTATCTCAGTTCTCGTACACTCTGGTCTTTTGCAAGCACACATTTTAATCTGTTGAGTTTTGACTGTGATCTGTATGGATCCAATAACCTGTGTGTATAATTAAGGACCACATAGCTGTTCATCAAGATGAAGACCATGTTATCTTCAAATTTTTCAAATACTAATTATTTTGAAAATGTAATGCTTTTTTAAAACAAGACAAATCTCTTGTAGCAACAAACTGTTTCTTGGGCTTGATATCAAACAAAAATAAAAGTTGCCTTGGAATGAAGTGGATATATCTATTTCAGCTCATACACTTAGGTTTTATCACTTGTTCGAGTGACCTCACTTCACACAGCAAGTCACAGAGGCTGTAAACAATGTGTCACAGGCTGAAACACAGAAAACGAGCAAGTAAAATGTGAAAAAATAACACAAATCAAAAGCCCTGGGTGTTGCTGACTATCTCCTAGTATTTGTGCACATCATGGTGCTTCTATTTACATTCCACACAGTGCTACACTTTTCAACTCTGTTCATAGTTCTTTTAGTGAAAACAGTCAATCTAAAATTTTACCTGTGTTTTGGTGTATCTGTTGCTATCAGGTGTTTCCCTGTACTTTTCGCCGTCTTTATTGCACATTTATTTAAGTCTACAACCCCCAAAACAGGCCAAATACAAGTGGAACCATCAGAACTTCACTGTCACTGAGGAGGCTGTGTAAACATTTTGACAAATATTTATGTTGCTCCTGAAATTTATTAAGCCCCAAAGGCTAAAGTGTGAACATTAGGGTGATCCACAATAGGATTCAAATTTTTACGTGGAAAATATATATAGTTCTAAAGTAGTCTCAAAATTTTCCTAGCATGTCACCTAATTCTGGCACAATACACTGTTCCAGGGTGAAAATAAATGTGCCTCACAGGACTATGTGTCACTTGGTGGTCAGCATTTTCCATCATCATCGTATTCTTGTACTAAATGTACTAACTCAGCAATTTTTTNTTTTTTTTTTTTTTTTTTAGCTACTGCTGCTTTATAACTCCCCAAATGAGCCTGGAGGGTTTCACCCACAACATTATCAGTGGTGTTTAGGGTATGTTTCTTGTAATTATTCATGCTACATACCAAAGACGATATTTATTTCCCTCTTGCATCCATGATGATGAGAGTTGCAACTTAGAATTCAGCCATCTCTGAAATGTGTTGTGGTCGAGCGCAGCCCTGCTACAGCTGAGTGTCACCATTCTGAGCCTTCACTGTCACTGAAGATTACATCTTCAGCAGGTGTTTTGAGGTTTTTCACTACTTATTTGTAATATCTGTTTTCATATCCTGTGTTTGAGAAACTGTCCAAGTCATTAAATCCAAACAAAAATCTTAGGATGAGGTGTGAGCTGAACATATCAAAAGATTTTCAGTCCTTTTATTGAACATATACAAGACTATTTGACCACAGGAATAATTGCATTGAACTAAATATTTACTGACTAAAAGACTAAACTAAAGACACCAAAATTTTCTAAAACTTTTTTATTTGCTGTGTTTGATAGAGGAGCTGAAACATCACAGATAATTTTTTTTAAGAAATGCATGAATTAACATTAATGAAGTCTTCATGTGAATTTCTCTATTACAACATGAGAATAATAGGTCTTTGCAGGAAAATAATGTAAGTTCACATCTGATTGGTGTTTCTCAAGCAAGCAGGCTTCAACTGAACTTTTTTTGTTTCAGTGCTTCTTCATGCTATAGAATCAGATCAGTTCCCACTGTGTGGTGGGGGTTTTGGTTTTTGTTTTTTGTGGGTTTTTTTGTTTGCTTGTTTGGGATTTTTTGGTTGGTTTGTTGGTTGGGTTTTGCGTCATGTATATATCTATAATCTATAGTGGAAGTGGAAAAAACTTTTTATTTATTTCCCTGAAAATAGAGTAAATTTATTTGGTGGTCTGCCTCAATGAAGTTAAACATTCTTTTGAATCACGTAATGTAGCAAATTTTATCTACGACTTCTGGTTATCAGTACCATTTCATCCACAAAACTGGTTGTCAGTTCTGTACTTAGAGTTTTTATGTTCTCCAGTTCTTCATCCAAACCAGAACCTTAAAGTAAAATTGTCATAATCTTGCAGATCAAAACCCAGAGCTTTTAAAGCTGTACTCTCTGGTTTATTTTGTTCATGATGATGTTTTAAACTGCATTAGTTTAACAGAATGTGAAAATAATAAGGAGAAAAAAACCCACAAACAACAAAAACCAGGAAAGATTGACAAAGCAAACTGCGATTGTATAATATCAATAATATCTCAATGTGTTTGATTGGAGACCAAGTTTTACAGGTAAGCCCAGGTAACACTTTCGATGACTTTTTTTCCACTTGTATGCAAAATATATAGAGAAAGGGTTATAGATAACAGCTCAGTTGGAAAGTCAAAATGCTCTCATCTTCTTTTGAAATTTGGCAAGGCTATGTCCCCCTCGTGCTGCAGGATCCTTTTGCTATTCCCATGGTTTCTTGTTGGGCTTATTAGAGCTTGGCTGATAAATACCCACAGAAGCGTCCAGCACAGCTCAGCTGTCGCTGCCGGCTGGGTTGGGGTCATGTCACTGCCCCTGAGTGTCCCCTGGCAGAGCAGGGCTGTCCCCAACCCTTCACTCACAGTTCCCAAGGCCTGCACGAGGGCAAAGACTGTTTTTCCTGGATGATTCACTTCCACACTCTGCCAAACACTTGTCTATGTAACGAGAAGGGTATTCCACGCTTGTACTCCATATTGAGGCATCCTGGTTTTCGAACTTGCACAAATCCACTCACACAAGGAACACACTGTACCTGGTCCAGAGTCCGTAATTTAATATCCAAATACGTCCAAAGCTCCTGAAGCTTCCAGAAGATATGTGAGAAGTTTTGGAGCTATCAATTAAGAACTCTGTTGTTACTGAGTACCATTGATTTTTTTCATCTTGGAAGCATGGAAAATATATTTTATGGCAAGTAGGAATGTCTGCAGACTGTGAAGTGCAGAGGCATTTCTTTTATGACTGAGTTGCCTGGTAGCTACAGAAAAAAAATAAACATTAAGGTTCAGTTACACCACTTGAGGTTTATCATGTAGGTAGCTAAGGGACACCACTATTCATGCTGACAAAAATAATCTTTGAAGTGTTTTCCCAAAAACTTGTGCAGTTAATATAGTCAGTTCAGCTTTGTTCCTCGGTCAGCTGAAGAAGGTCATTCCAGAAAATGTCATCTTTGCCCAGAAATCCGTTTGGGGGTCCTTGCTTATTTGTTTAGTTTGTGTTTAGTTTGGTTTGGTTTTTTGTTGGTTTGGGTTTTTTCCCTTTGTTCGCTTGCTTGGGTTTTTTTGTGTCATTGCTTTCTTTTGGTTGGCTGGTTGTTTTTCCTTAAGGAAAGGTCAAAGCACAGGATTGTACAGGAATTCCTGAACTCATAGAAAAAAATTGTAATCTGCCATGATTGCTTCAGAAATGTTGCACACATAAGGGTGACTTCTTAAAACCAGGCAGAAGAGAGAGCAGAGGTTAGGGTGACACTGTCACTGTGCCGCTGATCTGTTATTTCATTAGGTGTAGGCCTCACCTTCCAAAAAGCCTTATTCCCTTGTGCCAGCTCACACCGAGAGTTACATCAGCTGAAGCAGATGGGAGAAGCTGGAGTTTTCCTACAATGGACAAATTTGTGGCATCACTGGTGCAGCAGTCAGGGCAGGCTGCCACCAGGCTCTGCTTTGCCTTGCCCTTGGCTCACCCAGAGCTGTCCATCATGCTTCCTCCCACAATAACAACTTTAATATTTGAAGTGCTCGTGGCTCCTGACAGGTTTTAGTTGGTTTCTCAAACAAAAGGAAACTTGTTCAGCTTCACCACCTTGGCCAGCGTGGTGGGGATGGGTGCTCGGAGCCCCCAGTTCACACTCAGCCGATCCACTGACCCACAGCCACACTGGCTGGAGCAGAGAGTCAGGTCTGAAGCCAAAAAGTGGTCTTGACTGAAAATGTGAAGCTTCAAAGTGGTCTTGACTATCTAAAACACTTGAAGCTGCAAGGTGGTCTTGATGGTCTAAAAAATTTACCTGGAGCTAGTCCACATCAGCTACCAGTGTCTGCACTGAGTAACACTTGACCTAGCCCTCACCTGATACTTATCACTTCCCCTTTTTAGGGCAAAGAGCCTGAAAGAATTAATTCTGTGTCATGAGTGACTTACAATACAACGCTGGCAGTATTTGCTGCATGCCTTGAGGTGAGAAAAAAGGAAAGTTCGGGTAACTGACCATGTAAGCAGATTTTCCGGGGTGCTGTCAGAAGACAAGGTGATCTGCAGAGGAGCAAACCTTGGGTGGCCACCTCCTTCAAGCAGGCAGCTGTCCCGGAAGCCAGGCTTCACAAGAGATTGTTTATTTAAAACACTGTCCAAAAATATATGTGTACGTTACAATTTAAAAAAAAAAAAAAATCCACTTCAGAAGCATCCAAAGGCTGAGTAGAGAGAAATGCAAAGTTTACAGAAGTAAACAAGTGGTAAAAACTTGTAAATACCTTTAATTTAAAGTACAAAGTCAACAGAGGAACAAATTTGTAGAAATGAGATGAATACACTGAGGCAGAAAATGAGTGGAATGTTTTTAACCCTGGAGTAGTGAATTCAAGAACCAAACTTAACAATATTTAAGATCTTTGACTCAGGTTTTCCATTTTTATGTCCTACAACCTAAGTGTCATGAACACATATTCAAGAATCAAAATATCTTTTTTTCAGTTCAGGACTTTACTTAAAATCTGAATCTGTGTCAGATGAATTCTGGCTATGAGGATGGAGTTGAGTATTTTGAATGCACTTGTTAGATGTGTATTACTCAGCATGGGATAAAGAACATTAAAAAAATCCTGCATATTTGTTGGAACAGATTCTGGAATACAAGAATATTTTTGGAGCTGAATGCTTTAATCATTAATTTGTGAAGAACTTGCTCACAGTTTGGTTCCTATTTTAATTTCAATGGAACTTGTGAATTTTACAAGAAAACAATCTAACTTGTTTTAAAAAAATGAATAAAACTTCTATCTAGTACTGCATAATAATCACATTCTTAATTTTCTTTCTAAATGTAAGGTAGAATGGTGGTTTCTGTCTATGCAGCAAAAATTTTTATAAAATGCTGTATTAGTGGACATTTGCTAATATTGCTAATTTGCTAAGTGGACATTAATATTTCACTCAAAATTAAAAAGGGTCTTGAAGTAAAGGAGACTAAAAATCTTGTTTATCATTTACCTCCAACCATGTGGTCATATCTGACACTCCATAAACATGAAATATAGTGGATAGATCTGTGTGAGTTACAGAACTTTTCTTCTTGCTTGTAAAGTTTATGTGATAGAATATCTGATATGCCTGACCCGGGGTGATCTAATTAAAAAAAAATAGGAAACCAAACCAAATTTTTATACAGAGTCTTCACACACACATGCAGAAAGAGGAAAATTGATAGAGAATGAGGAATGAGAGAGAAAAAATGCATAAACTCTGTTTGTTGTCTAAAATTTAATCCCTACAGTGAAGCATAAGTACTGTGACCTCTGGACCATGCTGAATAATACAGGGATTTTTTTTTGATGATGTAGCATTGCCTTCCTTTCATAGAGCAACCTCACCAGGGCTGTGGCTTTGCTTGCCTTTCACATCTGTTACCTCCTGAAGCTGTGGAACAGAGCATATGTAGGTGAAGTTGTTCTCAAGCTGCATAAAATATTGTCTCTCCAATGTGCAGTAATTTGCTTTTATTTTTATACTGCATTAAGTTGCAGACTTTGATAGGTGAAAAAAAAAGTCTAAAAATACCCAGAATTTTCGGTGAAACTATAAAAAGAATGACATCAGTGCAAGTAATTACTGAGCATGAAGTACATTGCTTATCTTACTCTGTCAGAAATCAGGTGGCGAGAAAATTTGCCCATTCCATGCATTTGGTGTTTAAAAAAGTATTCTGATCATAAAAACACTACGGGTCTCCAGTGACACTAAAGCTTAATGTTGCAAAATACAGTTCTTTGAAATGCACTGAAGCCGCTGTTTGGTTTTATTTGTCCCTTCCTTCGCTTCCTTTTCCCAGCAGGAGCTGATTTTTTCTTTAGCAAGATCAAGTTGGAATGCAAATGTTTATTAAGTGCATATTCTAGCCCTGCAGTCAGAGGGGAGCTGCTGCATCTTGGTTGCTGTAGGTGCCTTTGTATCAGAAACTGCTTTTGCCAAGGGCTGCCTGTAATGAAGGAGCCAATGACCTGTAAATTATAACTAAAATGCTCAAGTTGGTCTTGCAGATGAGTGCTTTTGATTATGGTCTACAGTAACCAAAGTTCAATTTCTATTTAAAGAAAAGAGCTTTAAGGTTCTTTGTGTGTACGTGGTTTTTTTGTGGGTTTTTTTTTTTTCTTTCTAAGGTTTGATATTAAAGTGCATTAAACAAGTCTTTCAGATTTAAAATTTTATTGAAAGCTTATATACAAGGAATTATACATGTGCACTGACTATTTGCTCCATCAAAAACAGTAACTATACAAAAGACAGAACAAAAATGAAGCATAGAGCTACAGATATAGTTTGAATCAGTGAAACTACAGAACCCATCCTAAGATATTTGGTGGCCTTTGCACAATTTATGTCCTGTTCATATTAAATCTCACTATCTTTGCAGGAGACTCCTAATTTTTAGAAAGTAAGTGCAAAGTCATAACAACTTGCGCTTTTGATCTCTTTTCCAGTTTAATTAAGAATTCATGAGCATCAGTGGAGAGCACCTAAGAGGATCACAAGCAGCCATAGGCAAGTCTGCACCTTTTTTTTCTCCTTCTTGTGTAAAAACAATCAGGTACATGTGCAGTAGGATACCCAGAAGGTTAAATGGGGTTAATAAACATTCTGTCATAAAAGAGAGAGAAAGAAAGGAAGGTGACAGAGCCAGAGAAACTTACAGAACCCAAAGAAATTACTCTGGAAAGTCCAAGTCAAAGTTCAAAAAATGTCTGGACACACAGCGCCGTGGTCTACTTGACAAGGTGGTGATCAGTCAAACACTGGGTTTCATTTCAGAGGTCTTTTCCAACATAAATGCTTCTGTGGTTCTGTGAAACTGCCTCTGACATCAAACAGAGTTAAAGTTTCAGAGGTGTTCTGGATGTGGCTGAAAAGAACAGCAGGAGAAATCAGAGATGTTTTCAAATAAAATTATTTTTTACATTTTGTGTCTTTTTCAAATTTTTTTTTCAAATTATTTCATCAGAAAAGATTTGAGTAATGTTACATCTTAATGGTGGGATAAATACGGACAGGAGAGACCAGAGGAAAGTCTTTGAAAATGTTTTAAAGAATCTTTTCATAACATCAAGTAAGAATGCCAAATAAAGGTGAGCAAAATGTCAGTCTAATTTATCACTGTCCATTAGGCAAAATGTGTACAACCTTCATCAAGTATGCTTTTATAATTTTCACAGAATAACAGAATGGTTTTCTCTCAATTAGTCTAAAAAAAAAAAAAATTGAAAGGTAAATACAGGACAAGCAAAAGATGACAGATTGAAAATTTCCTGGAAGTAGGAAAAGATAATCAGACTTTCAGATTTAAAGGCAGAAGACATTAATGCTTTGTCTAAACCTCACTACGATCCTATTTGTTTAGGCAAGTTAAAAAAAGCCTTAAATTACATTCATACGTGCATTTGAGACCCTGTACTTGTCCTGAGCAAAATAAAGTCTCAATCATCCAGATTCCGATTGATAGTAAAGTTTCCTTTTGCATGAAAAGTGTCTTTTGTCAAGGCTAAAAATAAATGTTTTTCTGCCCGTATTATATATCTTGTAAACATTACTTAATTATTCTAATGAGGTAATTTGAGGGAAAATTATGTTTTTAGTATTAGTAGCTTGTTTTATTGTTCTGGTTTATGCGTGTTTAAACAACAACAAAGGCTACGAATCAGAAATCATGAGAGAAATTTGAAGTGTTCCTCAAACACAGACAAGTCCCTATAAAACTAGTCCTATGTATTGCACTTTTGGGCCAAAATGTATCATGAAAAACACCCTGCCTGCGTTTGAAAAGATGACTGAATGAGCATTCTGTTACACTGCCAAGCAGTCTCAGCCTATGAAGCGATAAAGCAGCTCAACATGTGGAATTTATGTAAATCTAAAGGAAAATTCCCTTAGAAAAAAAAAAAACTATATTTGTATCTCATGAATCTGGGCCAAAGGAATCCCTGATTTCTGTGATTTTATAATTCTGTTTATATTTTTTTTTATTCTTACATTATCTTATAATATTTTATTCTTAAATTATCTTATAATTCTGTTTATAATTTTTAATTCTAATTTATAATACTGCAGTCACACGGATTCCTGACAGTCAGAGTGAAATAAAAACAGTGATTGGCTTTTCATAAACTCCACAAAGAGACGTGAATCTATAGTTGTCCCCCAAAGACAATGAATCTGGAAAAAAATTAGGATGAGGGTGTTTTGCTGCATATCGTGCTTCAAGAGACTCTTTCAGCCCTTCGTGGTGGGAAGGTTTTCTGACATCAGGCGTATCTAGAAACCTCACAGTAGAGGATCCAACAGCACTCTCTTTCCTCTTCATCCAACCTGATTTTTGTCATGATTTTGCTCCTTCATTCTTTGTTTTCTCGTACTCCGTCGTAACCTATCAAAAATTGCATTCTCTCTCATGTTTGTCTTTCAACTGACACATTTAATCTTCTTTTTTTCTCTTTTTTTCTTTTTTTTTTTTTTTTTTAAACTGTATTTCATGTGTGGAATAAATATTTCAGATGCACAGTCAAAGTAATGCTGTTTTCCTCTCCATGTAATTTTTTGAACTGCTGAGGTAAAGAACAGCCAAATTTGCCTGACCTCGTACAATGTGTAATCTGAGGTTTAGGGGAGCAGCTTTTACAGCCACTCAGTTCCTCTTCACTCCATTATTGAGCACTTACAGGTTAGAACGTTAGATTTCAAAAAAAAAAAAGTGCCTGGAAGTATAAAAATGTCTAAAAGTGGCTAGGAGGCCGCCCACCATTATTTTAAGTTGTTTCATTTTAGCACTTTGTGGGGCATAGACAGTAACATTCCAGTAATCCCACATGGGTGACAGTCTTTATGTCAGTTCTGGGATTCCGTTGTGCAATTTCAACCAGCAGTCAGCAACTGGGTGTGGTCAAACAGTAGGTAGGAAGCAGAGATGGAGGAATTAAGGGATTGACTCTGTTGGAATACAAGTCAAAATAACCCCAAACTGGCCCAGGATTTCAGTGGAGAAACTGGGCACATCCAGTGATGTGCCTTTGGTGCTGATGAGTTGTCCTAGTTGCCACCAACACCTCCAGGCATGGTGTTATAAATTATAATAGACAGGAATATGACTGGTTTTGAAGCTGGTTTTTTTTTTTTTTTAATTTTTAAAATTTTTTTGGATCAATTCATGGATAATAAAAAAATAAAAATTAATGATGTTACAGTTCACACAGGTTTCCACTCAAATCAAATTATCTCCTACCTCAACAATTACTTTTGGCTAGTGTCACTAGGGGAACTATTAGAATTCATTTCATGCTGCATCAGGTATGAAATGCCACTTTATAAGACAAGAGTTTTCCAAAGCTAGATGATACTAGACTAATGTGATATTCTCTTCCTAGACACAGTGCTGTAGATCTAATCTTTGTGAACTTTGATAAAAAATTTAATATTTACTGTGCAGGAACATCATCAGTATGAATACTGGGGAAATCTGTGTGGTTCAAAATGAAGGTTACACTATCCTGAATGAGCAAAAAAGACTCTCAGCTGGAAAAAGTTAATAAAATTAAGGATGGAAACTGGTACCAATGCTGTAGAAGGAAAAAAGCAAGGTCAGTTTTCTCTAGTATTTAGTGATGAAGCCAATGAATCACTGTTGCCTAAGTTATGAGAGGTCTCATGACACAAGATTTCTTTTTTATTGACTGTTAAAAATGGAGTTTATACTGAACAACATTGATTTCAAATAACTGTTCACAAAAGTTTTCAGTGAATTCTGATAAAGATATCCAGTGAAGTACAGACACTCCTCTGCACTGAACAAATCCATGCATTTCAGGTGAGGGGTTTGTTTGTTCCTTTGTTTTCTCCTCCTGGAGAAAACTCTTGGTTTAATATTAACCATTCCAAGATGCAGGAAATGCTTTAAGGGCATAGCAGAGATGAACACTTTTCCCACCAGCAAGGGAACTTTTCCTGTGTTAGCACGAAGACTCAAAGGCTTGTGACAATATATTTCCATTGTATTTCTTCAAAAACCAAGAATATAGATGATACCGTAAAATTTTCTCCTGCTCATCTGTGACAAGGAACTTGTAAAAGACTGTGGTTATTTATTTCTACCCTTGATAAAAGTAGAAGGCTGTGGTTTCCACAGTTTCCTAAAAAATTTTCTGAGGTTTAGGCAAAAACCTCTTCCTTTTGTGGATACAACACCTTTAATTTTATTTCTGAAGACTCGCCTTTATATTTCAGAGGAAAAACTTAAGAAATCACTAAAACTAGATCTTAAGAAAGCTACCTGTTCAAAAAATGCTTTTTGACAGCAATACGATATGGACTAGTTACACCTATAGTATGTAAGCTGTTACTTGTAGCTAATAATGAACTTAAAAAAATGATGGTATGGCTGTGGCAGAATCATTTGAGTTATTTATTGGAATAAAATCTTCAGCTAGTAATGTAGGCCAAGGTTAAATTGTAATAACTCTATCAATATGGTAGCAGAATAATAATGATCATAAAGATTTGATGTAAATTTAGATGTATAATTAGGGCAATCTGTAAGAATTATATGCCTGACAGTTTAATAAGGTGCAGTCCAGGTGATCCTTAAAAAGGAACAGGCAAAGAATCTGTACTAATTTATGTGAAAGTTTAAAAATAATTAGCAATGTGCCAACTCTCTGCCAACAAATTATCGAACAGTTCCTAGGACAAAAGATAAAGGCATCTCTAAAACAAATATGACACAAAACTTTGTTGTGCTTCTGTGCTTTATAATGTGATGGGATGCAACCACCTTCACGACACAGTGTTTAGGGTGGAAAAGTTAGTTTGTTTTCTTTATCTTCCCAATTATTAAAAAAAACCAAAACAAACAAAACCAAAAACACAAGCAAAAAAAAGCAACCCCAAAAAAACTCCACATTAGATTAAATTATTCCAGGATTGTTTCCTTCTCCTGTCTCCAGAAATTATCTTCTTGGCTGATGGACTGCTGTCTTTTAGGTCTTTTAATGTCCTGACAGTAACACAGAGAAATTATTCAAACAAAGAGAAGGTCAGCAACATTTTGATTGGTACCAACCGATCTGTGATTTACCCAAATCACTCAAATCACTTTTCGTCTTTCATTTAAGAAGTTTAACAACTGAAAAAACTACTATTCCTTGAAGGGAAAAAAAAAAAACATTTTATCAAGAATGAATTTTTTTGGGGGTTTGCTTTTGATTTTTTGGGGGGTTTTTTATTTGTTTGTTTGTTTGGGGTTTTGGCCTTTGGGAGTTTCTGTTTCTTTTATGGGGTGTTTTGTTTGTTATCCTTCTAAAAATAAACACCAAAGTCTCTTCAAACACCAGAACACAAAGGTTCATAAAGTAAAGATTATGAAAAACTGCTACCATTAGGCTCATCATTTCAATGTTTCTGTCAGTATATGTTTGGAGCAATGGAAGCCATTATTTGAGCCAAAATAACACCCAGTCATTTTCAAAATAAAAAA
This sequence comes from Rhagologus leucostigma, assembly GCA_013397725.1. Lineage (NCBI taxonomy): Eukaryota > Metazoa > Chordata > Aves > Passeriformes > Rhagologus > Rhagologus leucostigma. The sequence goes on along the minus strand of VZTD01005094.1, from coordinate 316,952 downwards.
GATTTATTTCTTTATTATTTATTTATGTACTGGGTCCATCTTTCAAATTGTAAGGCATGTGAACATTTTTCATGAAAACAGCCTTCTTCTGTTGAAAAGATTCAGGACACCAACTTTAAAAAACACATTTTCACATATTTTCTTGGCCTTCTTTATGTCTTCAGTCTCTTTACTGATTATGGGGAATGCTTGAACATCATACTGTAAATTATCTAGTTTTGACACGGGTCAAAGTCACATTTGCCACAGTTTGTTCTTCTGAGACATTCATTCTCAGTGGTCTGGATGAAGTTTACACCACCACTAGGCAGTGGTCCTGAAGAGTCATTTTAATTTAGTTTTCCTCCTTGATTCCTTTCTTCTCCTGAGCAGTTAATTGAAATAAAGTGTGAGCCCTGAGCTGAACAAAGAGGGACAGTCTGTGCTTGGAGATGGTTTGTTTGTTGGTTTTTTTCCCAAGTCCAGCTGAAAACAAAGTGATCCCTCTTGCACACATTTGCTGGTTTAAACCCAGCCATAAACTACTTTATTTGACCTACTCATTGTACATTGATATTTTCGTGAGATGGTGGATCTGTGACTGTCATAACTAATCAGGTTCTGTTCTGTACTACAGAATATTTTTACAGACCTCTCTTTTCTGGTTTCTCAGCAGATTTCCTGTTATTCCACTCAGTCTGAGGTGGTGCTAAGTAATTTCATCTTGTTTTTAGCTTATTTTGCTTTTTATGCAAGAAGAGCTGAAAGAGAAGAGGTTTATAATGCCTTTTTTAGAGAATATCCGCATGTGATTCACTCTGCTAAGCTGCCATTACGAAAGAGTGTCAGGAGTGGTACAGGAAGCCTCAATATTACTTTTTAATTTTTTTTTTTATCGTATCCTGTTATGCAGATGTGTTAAAAACAAGAATGTGTTTGCCTCTTCTTTCAAGCAGGTGGAAATAACTTTGAAGAGTCCACCTGAAATTACAAGAGAGAACTAGACAGACAATTCAGAAATCAGTTGATTTAACTCATGATATACATGACTCGTTATCAGGAAAGGGGGCAAAATGGGACACTATTTTTCAGTTGGACTTCTGATTTTTGACAAATTAATAAACAATATAAGGAACTTTGTAGGGCAAATGACAGTCAAAACAAGTGTTTGGTGAAAGGATTTTGGCTAAACAATTGAAGATTTTTAATTGAGTTTTTTATGATAATTATGTGTGAAAGACAAATGACTTAGAAATGCCAAAATTTATACTTCCCAAATCCTAAAATATTCTTTAAAAACTCTCTCTTATCACCTAAAATTTACATAAAAATTTGTCTAGGGTAGGTCTCAACGTTCAACCTCAAGTGGTGAATTACCTCCAATGAGTTTTGTTGAATGTAAAAGGGTTCAGAACGACTGGATAGTATATTTTTTAAGCATTTTTTATAAAAAGTTTTGGAAAAAACATAAGGCCATGATGCACTTTCTAAGTACAAAAATACCAGATGGCAAGTAGTTGAAGATACGTGACATAGATTGGAAATAAATTATGTATTTTATGCATTTTAACACCAAAATCTACCATTTTAACAGAACATCTAGCCTGTAGAGAATTCTTGATTGCTGAATATTTTTGAATCTTTCTTTTCTTTCTAAAGCTAATACTTTATTTTAATTCAGGAAATACAAAAGGCTGATTTTATACAAGAGTTAATTTTGACGTCTTGTAGTTGTAAGATCTATGAACCACAATAAAATGTTTCAGTTGAAGAACTTCTCAATTACTGAAAGTGCATTTAGTTTTTTGTTGCGCTGTTAAGTTTGCTTTAATGTCAGGTTTCAGATCAATAATTTCTTAGGGATTTGGGACATACAGGGAACAAATTGCATATGTTTAGATGAACTTCATTTCCTACATCAGAACCATGGTAAAACCCTTTACCAGAAAGGGCAAAAAAAAAAAGAAAATAATTGATTTCTTGTTACAATTAGAGTGAGCTCCTGTAAGCACAAAATGGAAAGTTCCCCCAAAGCATCCTGGTGGTAAAAGTACCTTCATCATAGCTTTCATTATTACGCCTTAGAGGAATAAATATTCAATAAACTGTACCCAGATTATTAATAAGAACCTCAGCAAAACAATTTGCTAACACAACCTGGTAAATCAACCAAATGTCATGCAAAAGAAGTGCGGCAAACCCAGTGCCTGTTACAGAGAGTGAAGTTTTACTTAGCTCCCAAAGATAATCTTCTATTTCAGAGGTTTATCACAATGGTTTGAAACAGAAATGTCAACTCTGTATTTTTTTAGTGTTTCCAAATTTTACTTCTAACAGAAAGACGTGAAAGTACAGTTTGGGTCTAGAACAATTTCACCAAAAGAAAAATCAAAAATATTAACTACAGTGCCCATAAATTTCCATATTCCTGAAAAAACCCTGAATAGCCAGATGAAGCTACACCGTATTTACCATTAATTCTGAACAAAATAATTTTAAATCTGAGAATATTTTAGACCAGGTTAACATGATGAAAATGAGCCTCAGAACATGGATAAGTCCCCAGTCTGGGGTATATAATACTTCAAAGCATTCTCTGTGATAGGGAATTATGCTTACTATGATGAAGACACAATAAGAAATTATCTGTTATTCTAAGGGTGTTTTTCCCTCATTCCTTCAGATTTTATGTGTTGCCAAAACTGGAATTAAGAGTTCTGAAGCCAAATCAGATTTTTCTGTTTCTGATCCAAGTTTCAACTTCTTTATTAAATAACAACAAATCATTTCCTCAGTAAAATAATTTTCAATTTCGAGGAAAGAAACAAAGACTGTCTTTTAAGAAATGTAATAGACTGTAAATTCTTTAAAGAAATTATTTTCTGGGATAATAGATTAATTTTACATGGCAAAAAATTATAGTTCTTGTGAAGAGAAAGGGAAATAACAGAGTCAAAAAAACATTTCTGGAGTAGAATGCAACGCTATATGAAGAAATTAATAGATTCATTTTGCTACCATAAAATTAAACTGCTAATATTGTAAAACGTTATTATGACTAGTAAAAAGGCTGCTTTTCTTTTTTTTCAGAGTAACGTAACAGAATTTACTGCTATTTTTTCACTAAATGTATAATCTGTTATAGTATTTTGCGCTGTTGTAATCACAGACATGATTCTTGTCCCTGAAAGTGAGAGCAAAACTGAGCAGATTCTGAGCAGTCAAGACCTCTTAGAAATGATTTGAGGAATTACTGAATTTGTCTTCAATAGCTGGAGAGCACTAATCCCGCCCTGTGCCAGCAGCAGACCACACGTGGTGCAGGCTTTCCCACCATAATATCCTCAGTAATTTGATATCCAAATATCCAAAAGAATTCTCAAATGGACCCACAAAAGGAAAGATGTGGGTTTTCAAAGGCCAGTCCTTCGGAATAAAACTCACAAAAAGCAAGAAGCAAAGGTGTTGATGCATGTACTATTTACTGTGAAATTATCAAATGATTTCATCAAAATATGTATAATCCTACACATTTTCTTCTACAGTTTTTCTCTTCAAAACAATGGCATGTTTTAATTTTCCTGGGATTTTTTTTGTCTTGAAATGATAAATTTGTCAGATATTATTTTTAGAGGGCGTTTTCACTTTGAGTTATGGTTCAAAAATTAAAATATATTAAAAATAACATTTAAAAAATAAAGTTTCAAGTGTAATAAATACTTATTTTTTAAAAGAGGTGAAACTAAAGGAATGAGATTGATTTTGGGTCTTGTGTATCTACATACAAGTTTTAAGGATGCATTCAGCTATGATGACATTATATTTTAATGGGATTATTTCACAAAATTGTTAGGTACTTTTCTTAGATTAACAGCAATTCATTCTTATTCGTTCATTAACAAGAATGAGCATGTTCTTAATTTACATTTTCCATTCACTTTTTGCCACTGAAAACTAAATATTTTCTTACGTCTAACTCCAGTTTCATTCATGATCTATTTGTTACCCAGTTTTAATAATAATGATAATAATAATAATAATGATAATGATGATGATGATGATGATGATGATGAAAAAATTTGACTTTAATATAACTTTTATAAAGATTTGGAAGATTCCTTCCAGTGTCTTTTAGGGTTTTATTCCAGTACTGAGGATTTAGCACACTTACTGCTGACTTCATGTTTTTCATGCACGTGGAAACTGAACTTGATGTTGTTGTGGATTCAGGCACCTGCTTTCTTGTTCAGATCACGTTTCTAAAATTTCACATTTTATGTAAATAATATTCTATTTGATGTCATCCACCCCTTGCCAGCTCACATCAAGAGCTCTGAGAATGATTAATTCTTGCTCCAGGTTGGAAAACACGAGAATTCTTCTCACATCTCTGCTCACAGCTTGGCAACCCTGGTCACAGGTCAGGTTTATCTCAGAACCAGCTCTCACAGAACACAGAATATCAACTATAGAGGCGAGTTTACCACTTGTCTGCGGTGATGTTTCATTCATGTGGTACAATGAAATGGAAGATATAACACAGTAATGGTGTAGACCTCAAAACCCCTCATTAATCCTAAAGGCCTTGACCTACACAGATTTAAAGAGCTGCGATCTGTATGCAAAGTCCTCTACACTCCTGGAATGAGAAACAAGCAGAGAGGTCCTACAAAGATCCCAGCTCACGCAAAAAAATAAAAAAAAAGAAAATGCAGGAAGAATTACATATATTAAATTCTGATTGGCTCTGAAGAGGTGAGCCTAATCCATTTTTTCCTAGAAGTAAGAAAGAGGCTTAATGAGTCTCTCAGATAAAAACTCTGCCAGAACAAGCAAGAAAGAAGATCTCCTTTTATGTCTGCAACAAGCATGAGAAGGAGGAAAAATAAGGCACAAGTTGCCACTGAATGCAGCCACTTGACTGCAGTGTCAGGCTCTATTTAATGGAGCCTGCTCACTTTAATTGTTCTTCCTGTAGAATTTTGCAGCCCTATGGAAAAGTGCAGGCACATTTTGCACCAAAACTGGCCTTTTGCAGCACTTCTGAGAGAAGGTGTGGCTATTCAGATCTTGAAGCAAGAGCTACAATTTCTGTAAATAATAATAAATACTAATAATAATGATTAGTAAAACGTTGCACAACTCCCTGGGCTTTAAACTACAAGATATTTCTGTTTCATCATTATTTTAATATTAGGACAACGCACTTGAGCAAATAGTAACCCCTTTCTGAAGCTATTGACGTGAAAGCATCAAAGCGGAGATAGAAAAAGAATTGTGTTGTATTCCAGATGTGCACTCTGCCCTGTGCTGAACCCCAGCTGCCATGCCAGCCCTTCCATTTAGTTTTTTGTCACCTTCAAGTTATGCTTGCCCAGGGGATCTCACCAGCTGAGAGCACATCCATGGAACATGCCTTGGAATTGATTTGAAAGTCGTGTTTCAGGGCCAGGACTTTTAAGACCAAAGTCCTGAAAGAGCACCTGAAAGAAAAAAAATCTGTAGGACTGAGTGCTTCCGAAGATCCACGTGTTTTCGTGCCAGTGGTGTGCCTGTGTGAACAAATAAGCCCTGTCAGAGCACAAAAATGTCATTATTTCTGCCCTACCTTCATGCTCATTGAGGCTGAACCTGAAGTACTTAAATTAATATGGACCATAAGAAGAACTTAATAAACGGAAAGAAAAAATATCATCTTTTCTTGGAAAAGAATGTATAATATGGTATTCTAAAAGTCTTATCTAATAATGCTTCATGAGCTCATGAAAAACATTAGGAAAAATATATACCTTCACTCTTTCTGTACTTTTTGCAAAGCCAGAGGAGCACATTCTCATAGGTATATGTGAATTTTACATGTTTAAAAATAAATGTAAATCCACTGAAGTCAAATCCTTGACTATTCCAGACTAATTGGCAAAAGTGATTGAAAAGTAGCCTGAAATGTAGTTAAAATATCCTTATGCAAAGGATGGTCAGTTAGCATTTAAATAAATTCATACAGTTGGGGTTTTAACAGTAGTGTTCATCTGCACTGTTGTTTTTAAATTACTCTCGTGGCTGTTGTTCAGAAATATTCAAGAAAGACTATACTGCTGTTGAAATGGCTTAAAGATCTTAAATTGAGGTTGGAGTTATTTGGAAACTATAATAACTTGCAAACATACACCAGCTATTGCAAAATAAGTTTAGCAACTTGGATTTCAGAGAGGTGACAAGCAGAGATTATACTGTTATTATGTTGTCAAAGGAACAGTATATACCATATTCTTCCCTATTTTCCTATTTCTGCTTTTCATATTTGGGTCGCTTTCTTTATAATTATTAATCGCTGTCTGTTTATCAGCATCTCTCCTTCAATAATAACTTTTGATTCTTCCCAATTTCACAGACAATAGAGGTCTTACATGGTATTATATTTTTTACTATTTACAGAAATAAGAAGCAGATGAGAGGAGATGAGGTGCAAATGCCTCAGACGTGAAGAAAACTGAGCCCATGCACTGCTGGAAATGAGAGAAAAGGAGACTTTATAATTGCACAGCCCAAGAGTAAAACTTCAGCAGCTCTTCGCAACTGCTTAGACATGAAAATCAATCACCAGCAGTAGCTCTGTCCTTAGGAAAGCAGGGTTCATTATACCCAGCTCTTGGAAAGCATTAATTCTCTCTAAGTGGGATCTACTGGCTCTACCTGTACCAATAAATAAAATAGGCCAAGGCTTCTTCTCTGTCCAAAATGGACAAGTTGCACAGGTTTCATTCATGAAATTAAAATTTCTTGCCTCACAAAATGAGACTCCTATCTAACGGGACTCTCTTGTGCCCAGGAATTTCTCGGGAGAGTGCTGGCTGTGACAGATAAAAACTGCCTCCATCTCAGTGAGTTAAAAAACACAAGTGCATGGCAGCAGCTGAGCTGTGTCCTTGCCCTTTTCTGTGTGCTGGTGTATAGATTATACTACTGGGTCATCCCAAATTTAGTTATCTAAACATAAACCTCACCTGCATAATTTCTATCTCTGTATTATTAATTACTTGATGTAAACTTATTCTCTCTGTGTCTGCAGTGTTACAGGAAGGCTAAGTGAACCTAACCCTGCTGACTTACACTTTTCAGCTTCTTTAACTCAAAGTCAGTGGCATCTTCCATCCCTATCGTTTCCTGAGCGCAGACAAAGCGGTTCTGCTGCTCCCGCCTTAACTGTCTGGAAAGTTCTTGAAGTTTAGAGCCAGCTTCTTTCTTCTCAAACTTTTTTCCCTCCCATGAATTATAGAATGACTCTGATTTTCTTCTTTCAAATGGGATCCACCTGACGATATCTGATTAAATGTTAACTTCACCTTTCTCCTCTTTTCCTCCTTTAGATGCTCCTTATCTCAAACCTACCAGGGTGCTGTGACCAGTGGCATCATTTTCCCTGATGGGTGGGTAGGTTGGCATGAATATTTTAATTTCTTTAGCTTGTTTTGGAAGAGTTGTTCATTTGTTTGTTTGTTTGTTTAATTCTATAGCCAGCAAAAAGCTGAACTCAGGTGTTTTCACCAGTTTTTAGGTACCACATTGCTCTGCAGTATTTCCATGTCTAAGCTGAGTTGTCCAGGTTTAAGGGCTTGCAGGTCTTGCCAGGAAAGGCCCCAAAAAGAGTCTCTAAGCTCACTTTTAAAGTTATTTCTCACTAAATAGTATGACATCCAGCAGGTTCATAAGTGCCCACTGATGAACTCTGCACTGATGAATTCCCTGGACTGCAGCAATTACTTGTTGTGCCAGTGGGAGACCTGACTTTTCCAGAGGTGGACTCACGTGCTCTGTTCTCTGTCCAAGTCTGATCTTGAGCTGGTCCATGTTTGGAAACACAGTCTGGAATCCCCTCCCACTGAAAGCAGGGGGACTACTCTGCCATTAAAAAACCTGAAAAAAAAAAAAAAAAAAAAAAAAAAA
>VZTD01005094.1:208969-308994 GCA_013397725.1 Rhagologus leucostigma | reverse complement strand
AAAAAAAAGGGGGTGTGTTAAAAAAAAAAAAAAACAAGCCAACAAAAACTGTGGTTTCAGTTAAAATTTAAAATATATTTTCAATTGCTTGCATACATTTATGTCTATAAATTCTTTCACTAAAATCAACAGGATGAGTAAAAAGAAGGTATTTGTGTGTTTATTTGCTTGCATCCCTCAAAACTTGTAAAACAGGGTCCCCGATTCCTGCCAGAATTTCCGACATATATAGCCTATTTCAAAGAGTACATATACTTTAAAATAGGCCATGATATACAAGTAACTTATGTATAGTCACAGCTGATAAAATGGGATTATATATATGATTACTGGTGCAGAGGAATCTTTCTGCTGTGCCACGCACAGATGATAAAGTAAGAGGGATTCAGATTACTCAATTTTTCTTTTAAGCAGCACCTTTCCTGGGCCACAAATACGTGGTATAGTAGTAATTGATTTTCTCTGGTAGGGTGCATGGATTACATCCCAGCAATAGAAAAGTGGTGTTAAACTGTCAGTTATGCTAAATATCAGTTTTCATTGTCACAGTGGTTTTGGGCTTCTTGCTAAGATTATTTTCATCAATAAATATGCAATTTTGTTTTGATCTATATTCATTAACCTTCTTTTGCTTCATCTTTATATAACTTTCCATACACTGGCAATATGACTTCAGCTCTGTTTATTTTTAATTTTACCACACTTTATATAATGTTTTAGTGGACACTTTTTTATACAGCAGATGCTTTTCTTGCTGTGTGTTGATTAATCATGTTTCATACTATTAGCTCCCCCACAGCATTTCACACTTTGTGCTCAATGGATAAAGTATATCATAAACTGCATTATCAGTGCTCGGATAAACATGTCTGTCTTTTACTAGCTATATTATTAACACTCCAGTCTCCATTCCTGCACTTACAGCTGCCATTATGAATATGTTTGCTGTTTTCTTAGTGGTACTTTCCTTGTTGGTTTGGTAGCAGTTTATTTCTATATGTTCAGATTACCCCAGAAGTTAGTAGTTCAGTGGTCTTTATCTAATTACTTCAGACTGTTAATATAGCATATCACTTTCTAAACATACAGCTTCAGTGATCCCCAAAGATGGGCACTTAGTGTGGGATTTTTATGGTTTAATATCTGTGTCCTTTAATAATTTTCCTTTTACTTCAGTTTTTAATGTTATCAGATTTTGTAGTTTCATTTTACTGGCTTTTCTTTCAAAATGCCTGTATGCCAAAGAATCATCAAATGCCCAAGGAGACATCTGATAGTTAAGGCTATCTTAATTTTTATTTTATCTAGTAAATAAGTAGAATTTTTATTTTTAATTCTTGATAAAAATTCTAGTGACCTTGAGATACTTAATACAAAATACACTGGAGGATTTGTATTTCTGCTGTTGTTTATCCTTATCTGCTCTTTTTCATCAGAAAATTTAGAAGATTTCTTCTTTTATGAAGCTAATATTTAACATGTCTTTATGATTTACCCATGGGTGATTCTCTGTTACTTTCAAATCTGCAGTCTCACTTCTTGCACTCTCCAGTTACTGATCCACCCAGAGATGGAAATCAAGGCTTTCGGTAGAGCTGGGCTTGGAACCTCCCCATGGGCTTCTCTTGGTTGTTCACGCAGTTTTAAAGCATGAGAAGTCTCATTTCTGCATTCAGAAGGGGAGGGGAGGCACCCATTTCTTTTTGTTTCATGTTTTTTGCAGGAGAATCACTTTATATTTGTTTTACTGGAATAGCAACATGTCACTTTTTATTGCGGTACATGTTATTGATTGTTGAGCTTTTGCTCCCTCCTTCGACATGACAGAATGAAGCACAATCTAATGGTTGTCCAGGGAGAGCAGCCTTTGGGATGCAAAGGTCTCAGATTCAGGGCTCTAAGTGTATGTGTTAATTGCTAAATTTGCTATACGTATCTTCCCTCAGATATTCCACTTAGAAAAAAGGGTCTTCGCACCACCAGCACTTCAAATGCAACTTATCCATGCTGTTTAAATATCTAAAGATTTATTCTTCTTTTAGGAAGGACATGGAGATGCTGGAGCCAGGCCAGAGGAGGCACCAGGATGATCGAAGAGATGGAGGAGGAAAGGCTGGGAGAGCTGGGATTGTTCAGCCTGGAGAGGAGAAGCTTTGGGGTGACCTCACTGTGGCCTTCCAGTAGTGAAGGAACCGACAAGAAACATGGAGAGAGACTCTTTACAAGGGCCTCGAGTGACAGGACGAAGGGAATGGCTTCAAACTGATAGAAAACAGAGTTAGATTAAATATTAGGAAGGAATTGTTCCCTGTGAGGGTGGGGAGGCCCTGGCACAGGGTGCCCAGAGCAGCTGTGGCTGCCCCTGGATCCCTGGCAGTGTCCAAGGCCAGGCTGGATGGGGCTTGGAGCAGCCTGGGACAGTGGAAGGTGTCACTGCCCATGGCAGGGGGTGGCACTGGATGAACTTTAAGGTCCCTGCCAGACCAAACCATTCCATGATTCTATGATTCTATATCCCAATATTTGTTTTCAGGACTCATTTCCTAGATGTTATGCTATGAACACTCGATTTCTACACCCTTCTCAAATTCCTGTTCCGTCTTTGAAGCTTGTGTCTCTGGACCACCATGCTCTTTGTTTTCTTTCCACCCACATGAGAGGCTTTAAAAACCACATAAGGTTTCTAGGCTGTCTTTGTCGCTGTCATACAGTTCCCTCACTTCTGAGTGAGCTTTTCTTTTAGATGTTGGTACTGTTTTGTTGTTCTAGTTATCAGCACATGTTTGGTAAAGCATGATAGATAGATGGTAAAAGAATCAAGCAAATAGAATTTCCTGCAAAATAGGAGCCTCACACAGTTCTGGTGATATTCGTGGCTTAGGGACAGCTTTGTTTCCTATCTGCTGTCCCCACCTGTTTGGGGCCTGGTTGGTTTCTCTTGTTCCTGTAGGAACTACAACAGTTCCTGGCTCACCAGAGCCATTCCTGTACTCTCAGGCTGTTCCCCTGGAGCCAGACTGAATTTCTTCAACAGGACGGTTCTGCCTCAAATCTCCTAATACTGTTAAAGAAAAGAGTACATAAGGCTTTCTATTTTTTCTCTAGATAATATAGTTTTACTGCAGGGGGAGAGAAGTTGGTAAACATCCTGGAAGGTACATTTTAAAGTTTCTTTTTTTTTCCTTGGCATACCTTCATAAGTGTAACAGTTCCTTTCCTCTTAATTGAACTTGGATAAAAAACAGGTTGAAAAAACAACTGCTGTGCATGTTTATACATACATAAAAGAATTTTATATATATATATATCTCAACACTTTCTGGGGCTGTTCCTCCTCAGTTGAAAATGATTGCTGAAGGGAGTAACACAGTGAGATGAACTAAAATAAAATAAGTTATTAAATCAAAAGTATAGTTGTTTCAGTGACCAAGTGACAGCTGGATTGAACTGAAAATATGTTCATGCAATCTGACTTTTGTTTGTTATTTTGACTAACTGAAGGAAGTAATTAGAAAACAGCTTTAGATTTCTACCAATGGCATTCAGTACTCATAGTTAAAATCATTTTGTGACTAGAGTTAATTCTGAGTTTGTCAAAAGAATGTTTTGCTAGTTTGCTGTGAGTACTATCTTGATATTTTATGAAAAGACAGAAAACAAGAAAATCTTAAAAAAATTCATGAGGACCTCTCCTAAAAATGAAAGTATCATTTGAGAACTCAAACAAAATAATCTGTATAAATTGCACTGTATATTGCCATCCCTCACAAAACCCTATTCAATCAGCTCAGTTACATCATTCCATCATCATTAATGGTCCATTACCTTTACTGTGTTTTCAAACCACCGGTTTCAGGCAGCCCAACTTCACTATTGGAAAATCTCTTTTTAAATCATCTTCATCGCCCAGTTCAACACATTCCAATCTGACACATTAACACATCAGAAAGCTTTATTGCCTTATTATCCAACTAACAGGAAAAAAAAGAAAATGTAATTCACACATCCATAGGATGAATTAAGTCTAATGGTGTGAACTCCCTGCTAGGAAAACCTCTCAAGGCACTCAGCTCCCTTCTGCTGAAATCTTTCACGCGCTCATTGGTTGTTAACGTTAGAGATTAAACTAATCATGAGTTCTCTCATCAAAATCTCTCCTCAAAATTATCTAAATATCTCATATTCCTGTTTATCTTTATTTTATACAAATAGTAGGAAAGAAGGAGGTACATTTTCTTCAGACGGCAGTGCAGAGTGACCTGAGCACTATGACCATGCAGAGCAAGAAAAGAGAATTTCTCAGATGCGATGCCAAGATGCCTTGGGTGAGTATTTTGAGGCAAGCTCTGAAAATACTTCAGAATCTTGTCCTACATTCAAAAAAAAGGGGGTACGATTTTTGATTGTTTACCGCTAAGAACTAATAGGTAAAAAGCTGGCAAAGTTGATAATTTTTTATGACAGTTGCAGATCATTCGGTAACATTTATCTAGCTGCCATTTTGTGAATCCTTTCTGATGGGGAAGAGACAGGTATCTGCTGACCTCCCAAGACTGCCGCCCTCACGGCACCCCTGTGTTCTGAGATCCTTCTGTGAATTTTCTCTACGTTCTTCCTATATTTTCACCTTTTCATCTCATATATTTAGGCAGTTGCGATTTAACTTTCCCTCCTTGCCTTCTTCTCCCTTCTCCTCTCTTTTTCATCCCTTTCCCACATTTTATTCTTTCACACAATCCATCATCTTCTCCCATCAGTTCCCTAGCTGGAAAGTGTTCTTTTAAGCCCTTTTACAGCCAGATGATTTGTGTATCAAGAACTGTAATCAAACAGGACTTGCCTCAGCCCTGCTTCTAAAATACCAGAAATTTCCTGTACAGGCAACTAGGGCAGAAAGCAGAAGGAACATCTCTCTTTAGGTATTGCTTTGCCGTTTGGTTGGGGTTTTTTTTAAAATCCTATTGCTTCTTATATTGCTTGTGACTGATGTTACCAATACTCTGCAAGAATTTCATAGTCTCTGAAAAAGAAGAATAAATTGGTTCCCTCCTGACTGACGTACAAAGAAGTGGCAAGTTTTCTAGCTCCAGTAAAATATTTTATTGTAGATTTCTTCCTTTTTTTCTTCAGTATTTTTTTGTATTTTTCCTACTGTCCCACACCAATATAATCCATTTGCTCTTTTGTGTACTTCTAGGCTATGGAAGAGGTATCATTCCAGACATGTCAGCTGAGGTCTCTTAAAAAAATGGTATATAAAATCTGTGTCTCTGTCAGAGACTGAAAATAGTTTATGCCTCAAACATTGATATAAAGTTTTAAAGAAGCTACAACCAGAGAAACCTCCTTGAAGAACTTTGGATTGTAAGTGGAACTGCTGATTAGATTAAAGGAAACCCATTGTTCAGTCTCCTCAGGCTGAGGGAAAGGCATGCATCCACAACAGGCCAAAGCCTCCAGCTGCCATCCAGCTGAGTTTGGGGTGGGGAGGAGAGCACGGCTCACAGAAGCCAGGTTTACACAGACTGCCCCCAGCCAAGGGGAGAGGAGCAGGTTTTTGGGATTATGGCGTACCCTCTGGGGAGAGGCAATAAACACCCATCCTCCGATTACACAAACCGGCCCAGCTGCGGAACCCCCAACCCCACAGGGCACATCCACGTGAGAGGCTGTGCCCCACAGGGCTGCAGTGACCCAGAGACTGCCCCCCCCTCCAGGGGGACATGCCTGGACATGCCTGCCTAGCCTGAACATAGATACCCATGGGATCCTGTGTTTTTCGGGGGGACCTTCACCACCAAGGAGATCAGCTGGAGAGGATCAATGGAACATCGTTGGGATCCACGGAGTGGTGATATTTTCCTTTTTCTGTCCCTGTCACTCTCTTTCTGTCCCCCCCACCTGTTTTCTACTTTCTTTCTCTCTCTCTCTCATATCTACCATCAATAAAACCCATATTATTGTCACTGGCATAGGGTCTCGTTTACACCTTAATTTGGGCAGAGGAATTTCTGAAGAACCCTAATAATAATAGCAATTGGATCATAACAGTATCCCAGTTTGAATTTCTCACCTTCTCACATGACCTTTACTGAATATGTTCAAAGTTTCAATCTTTAAGCTCCCAAAGCTGCTGTCTTGTGAGAAGTCAAACCCACAAAGTGTTCTGGCTATTGCCCACTTTGGTGATATTTTGAGCTCACCCAAATTTCTATGAGGTTTCCTTGCTCCCCTACTTCAGGTGGAATAAATGCTCCAGATGCTGCCTGAAGAAACAGATCCCAAATCACCCCAGAGCTCCTTCGTTCCACCTCCTTCACTTATGGACGAGAACATGGGAACCATTGACAAGTGGTAGACCTTGTTGTAGAAGTTTTAAGTTTAATGTAGTAAAAATAAAAGAAAAGAAAAAAATATATATGTAGCAATGCCTAGTGGTATCTCACACACACGCATACAACATTGTAAAATTTATGATTTAGATGTATTTGCACTTTGGACAGTAAAATTTATCTTTAGTAATATTTATTTTCTTGCTTCCTCCAACCCTACCTCTCTCAACTGTATCAAAATCACACAAGACCATCTGAGGAACTAAATCAGGAGGGCTAAATGTGTCGGTATTTTCACAGAAGTAATATAATTTTCTTTTTTTAAATGGCTGACCTTTTACTGTTGAAAGCACAAGACTTTCAAACAGTTTTAATTTGTCTTTCTGTTCACACAGCTTTCATGAATAAAATTAAAGATGGACAAAATAATTGCCTAACCCATGTGCCAGAGTTACAAATTCTTTTTACTAGAAACATGAAAACGAGATGGTTGAGGGCAGGGGAGGAGTACAGGGAAAGAGAATGGGGAAAGGCAGTGGATGTTGTGTGGAAGGTGAGCTAATGATAGCAGCAATTTTCATTTCCATAGCAGTTCAGTAGCTGTGCCAGAGCTTTGGGACCTGATCAGTTTCTGGCTCCCCAGGACAACACTGCATTTCCTGTATTCAAAAACATCCTCGGCACTCATCGTCCCATCTTTCCAATCTGATTTCCACAAGAATAAAACATAAGGCTCCGGGCTGGGGAAAGGCAGAAAGTCAGGATGAAACGTACAGATCCTGATTTATTTATTTTTCAAACCAAAGCAATGCATGTCAGTGGTATGGGAACGGGGACAAAAAACTCATCTGGCAGGAGCCTCCAAAAGTTTAATTAGTTGTTTGAATTTGTAAAGATCGCCTTCAGTCTCCCACCAGATTTTCTCAAAGACTTAAAACTCCACTCTAAATTTCCATGAGGTGGAACGTTCATCTCTACGACCTCTTTCCCACATGTGTTCTCTTGAACTCCAGCTGCACATTTTGAACTCCAGGCAAGATGCGACAGCACGTGGAGTTTATTTAACAAGGTGGGCTTTCTGGATGGAGAGACTTTCGAGGAAGTGCCTGCAGTTTGTATTCCTATGCGAAATAAAATTGCGGTACTTCAAATTCCTCCATCAGCAAGATTTCTAATAATCCACAATGGAACTTTGCAGCAGGAATTAATTAATTCTCTTCCTGTTATAAAATTGCTGTTCCCGCAGGCTTGTAGAAAATACGTCTCTTTTTAAAAATCATCTTTAAAAAGTGCATTTGCAGGTGAGTACAAACAGTCATTACACAGAACGTGTCTGAAAACAACGAAGCTCTCCGATTAATGCTCAGAGCTTTCTTCTGTTGAGAGACAGACACACAGCCCACGAGCTGTGCTGTTTTTCCCACTCTTGTTACTCATGGCATAGCCAACACGGCACTGACGCAAAGCTTTTAGGAGTACTGAAAAGGGGGAAAAAATTCAGTCACCATGCCTGGCACCCTTGGTCGTAATGGAAACTGGGAACACCTAATTCTGTGAGAGGAAGTGCGAAAGGCACCATGCTGGGCTTGCTTTAGGTGCAGGGTTAAACAGGAGCAGCTGGCATGTCCAGAATGTACTTTATCCTTTTTTTTTTTCTGGAGATTTAGACATGAACAAGCTGGTAGCTTGGAGCTTTGGGGAGAAAAGTAGTTTATCTCAGTGAATGCTGAAGAGTTATGAGAACTTTACCCCAGGTGGAGAGTATGCACCTTGACAACAGGCAGCAGGAAGGATTGTGTTGATATTTGTTTCTTTTTCCATTAGGGATTTTCGTTGGAGGAAGAAGTGCCTTCAAAATTTATAATTTTTTTATTAAAGAACAGCAGCATGGGGGACAAGTCTGCAAGCAGAACAGAAGTTTCTGGAGGCATTTTAAATCTTGAATCTCTTTCTGTCTTATATAAGAAACTTATTATTTAATATCCCTGAGCAACCAGGCTACAGATTTTGCTTCTTATACTAAGAGGTGTTTATTTCAGTTTTGTAAAATTAAAATAAAAATCCCATAAAAGGCATAAAGTGTGTGCAATAATACATCTGGAAGTTAAATTGGCTTGTTCCATCTTATGTTTCTTCAACACCAGCAAACCAGAAACTTGATGGCCATTTTAAAGGCAGATAATTTATTAAGTCTCAGAGGTAATGGTACATATATTGCCTGGAGGAAAGAAACAGACCCACAAAACTTCAGGCATGAACAGATGGGCTTCTAAACAGGGTTCTTATGGGAATAACAATGTTCTAGAGTTGGGGTTTTTTTCCTCTATGGAAGAGCTTAAAAAAAACCCAAAAAAAACAGAGGAATCAGTGTTTCTGCAAAAAAATATTTCACTTGGTATATGGCACATCAGAGCCCAGCCTGAAGTGCTGAAATGACCATGGAGGTTAAATCAACCCCTAAGTGAAACTGATTTTGTGACCAATTGAGACCTCATGCAACAGCAAAAAATCAGAGTAAGGCTTGTGAACCAGTACAAATTAACAAATACAATTTGGGATAAATACTAGACTGTAATACATCTGGATTTTCTCCTTTAATTCTCTTGGAATCTGGATTGCTGGGTTGGGAGTGTGTGTGTATATTTGTATGTACAAAGGAAGATGTACTTGAAGCAAGAAATTGCCAGAAAATAGCTAAATGAGCTGCTGTGTTATGCTATGGGAGGCTGAAGAGGTAAAAAGAGGTCTTTTAGGTCTCTTACAGCCCAAATCATTCCATGATTCCATGATAGAGACAAAAAAAGATAAAAACAGACACAAAGAAAGACAATTTGCCTGGAATAGAATAAAAGACCTAGATAAAGTCATTTTCCTCAGTTTCATTTCCTATGGGACGTTTTACTCCCTGTTTATTTCTCAATATGGAGCTAGATCTCTGTCATAAAAAACGCATGCCCTGGCAGTTTGTCAGGAAAGGAATATCTGAAAGGTTAATGTCTGCTTTCATTCGAGCAGAGCAAATGAACACTCAGAGATTTAAAGGCCCAGAGCAAAAAAAAGAAACATGAAACCACAAGTGATGCTTGATCCTGATGCTTTTTTTCCAGCTTCTAGGGAGGACTTTTTAAAGCAACAATTTTACTTTCATCATCCTGCCTTTTCTACAAGGAAGACCACAATATCTGTCTCCTGAGCCAATTTCTCTCCTCTTCATGGAACACCAGCAGCAGAGAAGTTCCAGTTTTCTGCCTGCAGGAGGGTGAGGCTGCCACTAATTTGAGGAGCTGCACCCACAACTCTCAGCAACATCAAATGGGGCAGAAAGGACACAGAACTCTGAAACCTCTCTTAAAAAAAGGCTTTTAAAAGGCCTGTTACATCCTACCTGCTCTGATCATTAGAATCTTCTCCTGGCAGTGATCATCCTGCTTGCTTTGCTCGTGCACCAGGATATCCATCCACAGAGCACATTCTCCTGGGAAAACAAAATTCTAGACCTCACCCGAGCCCCTAAAACACATTTTCTCTCACATTTTCTCTCCTCTGTGCATGGGCTAAGCAGCCATTTGTGCCCCAATTCTTTTATTTCAGTTCGCATCCGAGCAAATAAATGACATTTTGATAAGCATGGCAATATCTCACTGGCAAGAATATGGGGGTGATAGTTGCAGGGGGAAAAAAATAGCCGCTAACCTAAACCAGCTAATCTGCTTCACTGTTTTGCAAAGGATGTAGGCTGAAATTTCTAGGTTCTTACATTCCCTTATTTCTGGATTTCAATTTATCATAGTCTGAGGTGAGACAGTCTCTGCAGATGCCTATCACTTTCTGGCTTTTTAGCAGGCTGGGATTTATTGAGATAAAAGTGACTGGAGAGATGTATCACCAGATGTACTTTCTGGTGAATTTGAAGTGATATATGTATATACATATATATATATATATCTCTATCTCTATATATCTATATCTATCTTCTCTGACCTTCAGAATATTAGACTGCTCAATGTTGTATAACATGATTACCTGTATTTTTCAAGGTGTTATGAGGAGAAAGAGGGGGTTTTGCCACTTTTTAAAATATGTTCTTTGTTAAGGAAAATTCTACATAAGGTATTAAGAAAGAAGGCTAAAATTAGTTTAGGAAAAAAACCATTATTCCTCTATCAAGTTGTTATAAAAATGAGGACAAATGAGATAGTTTCCTGTTCATAGGTTCAGAAATAATTAACAAAATGAAAGGGAAAAAGCAGTTCTTTTTGTGCAATCCCAACAAAATTTTGGGGAGGACCACTTAATATTTCATATTAAATTAAAAAGGAACAATATGCCATCCTTTGTCTTTATTTTCATCCCACTGTTCAAGGAAACAGTTGATTAACATGGTTCTGCACTGACTGATAAAAAAAAAGTGTTTAATCTGTAAATTTACATCTGTAGAAACACACCAGAGGACATTCACAGCAGAAACATCCAATTTGTTGTATAAGGAACTGATCCCTCTTTGCAGTAGGACAAATGTGTTCCGTGGCTTTAAGCAGACGCACATATGGAGACATCCACGTTGTAGTCATTCATACATGTAAATCGAGCACTTAAGTGCATTAACCACTATTTTCAAGAATGCTTTGCAATAATATAATCTGCAACTTTAATAAGAAAAGGAAAGCTTAACTCTAAAACGCTGTGATTTCCCTCTGGCAGAAAGCCAGGACCAAGAGCAGGAATCCCAGGTTTGCAACTCTCAGACCACAGCTCGATCCATCAGGCTGCGTTTGTCTCAAAACACCACTCAGAACCAATTCATTAAAGCCAATATTATTTCGTGCACTGCGGAGGTGCATTTTTGGCGGTTTCATGATGATATAAGCAAAAGCACTTTTAGATTAAAATGTTTATGCTCTGCTCATTTGCATATAGGTCAACCTATTAAATAATGCATATTCTATTCTACTTATTATCAGGAGTCTACTTAGAGTCTCCCCCTGGATAAATTAAGCAAATCTTGAAAGCCCACAGAAAGAAAAGAACAGACAGTTGCTTTAAAACTTCTTTTCCCCAAGAATTATTTTGATGACAAGTAAAAATGAATGTGTTAGATGCCTAAAAGTGTTTCCTGTCAGAAATAAGCTGTTTTGCATTCCAGAATAGATTTTTCTGAAATCTGTTATGTGATTCTAATTTATATATTTTTGTAGCAGGATGAGAAATAATTTCACACACTTATTCACAGGTTATTTATTGACCATTTCAAATAAACACCTTCAGCATAAAGTTTGCGAAAGTATTTTGGAAGTGAACAATCTACGTATAAATAAAAAAGGAAAGCATACAGGTATAAGTAAACACATATATAAAACTGCAAAACCTCTCCTGAATTATGTATTGTATTGAAGTGACTTCAGTGAAGTCTAGTACTGAAGGTCTCTGCTGGCATAAAAATTAATGTAAGGCTGAAGTCTGAAATAAATAACTCTCGTCTGCGTTAGTCGTATTGTCTCCCTGCAGATGTCAGAAGTTTGACCTGAAAAGCAC
Source organism: Rhagologus leucostigma (assembly GCA_013397725.1). NCBI lineage: Eukaryota > Metazoa > Chordata > Aves > Passeriformes > Rhagologus > Rhagologus leucostigma. Next base: position 297,130 of record VZTD01005094.1, on the reverse strand, counting down.
GGTTTGTAAGTTAAAAAAGTAAACAAATATTCTGTGAGAAGAACCTCTGTAATTAATATGAGCTCACATATTTTCCACAAACCCCAATTTTCTGGATGCTTCCACAATGGCGATCTCTTACTGAGACACAGCAGAGGAATCACCATCCCTTTTGTGTACAGGTCAGAAAATCATTTCCAGTTTCCCCACAATTCCTCAAGCTCCCTTACAGGACACTATGTGGTTTGCTTTGATCCCTAAGATTGACTGAGGAAAAGGAACAAAACCAAAAGCACTTCCAGGGAAATCTCTTTTTTTCTCTTTGATTGCACCTCGTTGTCGTTAAAGGCCATCTGTTAACCGAGAACAAGTTTCTAAGCAAAAGCTAATCAGGATATAATTATCAACTTTTCGGTGGTGCCAGTGACAGGACGAGGAGCAGTGGCCATAAAATAAACCACAACAAGTTCCACCCCAGCAGGAGGAAGAACTTCTGTCCATGGAGGGGCAGAGCCCTGGAGCCACTGCCCAGGGAGGGCCTGGAGTGTCCCTCTCTGGAGACATCCCAGCCCCAGCTGGACACGTTCCTGTGCCACTGCTCCAGGGGACCCTGCCTGGGCAGGGGGTGGGACTGGATGAGCTCCAGAGGTCCCTTCCAGCCCCAGATATTCCGGGATTCTGTGGACTAAGATTCAGATCTGCTGTCCATCAGATTGCATCAATAACATATTCTGTCCTTAGCTAGTCAACCAACTTGCACTAGAAACTGTATTTAAGAGACAGAAATAATTTTATCAATGTGGACATGATGCCACTAGGATGTTTTGGAGGGGGGGTTTAGTTTTTAATTTATTAAAGGGGTTTTTTGGAGGGTTTTTTTTTCTTTGGTTGGGGATTTTTGAGGCATTATTGGTATGCTTGCATTGCGTTTCTGCTTACATCCAAATTATTATTCCTGTTGCTATATACAGTAACATGCGATGCCTCTCAAACCTGATAATCCTGTCATATTGAGCTTTGGATACCACAGGGTGAATCTTTACCCTCACAGTGAAGGTAAAGGTGAGGCCCTGGCACAGGGTGCCCAGAGAAGCTGTGGCTGCCCCTGGATCCCTGGGAGTGTTCAAGGCCAAAACCATCCTATGATTATTTAATTCTATGATTTTATGTTAGCGAAGAACCTTTAAGTCTGTGATTTCCCTAAAAGCACAGGTTTTAGAAATAGTAAACACTGGGATACCCCTCTTTGTCTTTCCTTAGCTTGGCAGCACTGCTTTGTTGTACAATGGCAGTCGAGTTTTATGTGACAAAATCGTCTTTGAAGTATTCAAGGCAGAAGAATAAAATAATTCCCAGAAATGAGCAATTAGCCTACCAATATTATACGCATCAATGTTTGAAAATAATTTGTGGAGCAAAACATTTTATTCATTATAGCGCATTGCTGGAAACTGTTCTGCACCAAATAACTCCAGATTAAAGATCATTAACTTAAAATGTAGAAAAATAACAAGTAGTTAAAGATTATGTAATTTTTCAGTGTTTTGAATATTCTTAGGCTTCAGCAACATCTCCTTCCATACTGTGCATTCTAATTTATCCTCCTCAAAACAGCCTTCCTGCTTGCATAACACTGATTCTTTAATTGAAATAAATAAATAAATAAATAAATAAATAAATAAATAAATAAATAAATAAATAAATAAATAAAAATCCTACGAAGCAAATGCTTACAAATCTTTAAAATCCTTGATGATCCAAACATAATAATAACAAAAAAAATAGAGTTAGCATAATGGGCTGCTGTACATAATATGTGAAGTTTATGAAAAAAAATCCCTTTGTTACCCTTCAAGTGCTTGTAGCAAGCACATTTACAGCAAGAACTAACATTTCAAGAACGCTAAAAATTGAGGCGAAATTATGAAAATACTTTAACTTGATCTGTATTGTGCACAGGCTGCCACCTCTTGTATCAAACACTACCACTTCAGACCGAATTTCCAGAATTTTGTGGTGGTCCTCAGTCTTCAGTACATTAACAGTTACAGAGTATCAGCGCCTTGGTTGAAATAGAACCAGTTTCAGGTAATTACAAAATCCCAAAGTAAGTCCTGTGATTTCAATATTATCAAATTATTGTTGCTCCCAGTTCTGCAGCTTGTGAACAACCTGTCCTGCAGCTACGTAATAATAGGTCCACTTCTAAAATTACTATATTTTAGCCCTCTAAGCTATGAAGATAAGGGCTAGTGGTGAGGGGAGGAAATAAAATGACGTCAGCCTCTTGTGGTAACTCTATCAGCATGTTCTGGACTAAATGACAAAGCTGTTGCTGAAAAGTCTTTCAAAATTGGACAAATCAGCAAGCCAACTCCTCCCTGCTTCTTGGGCAAAGATGCATTTCTGTGATAAAGCAGGTAAACTCCTGTTAGTTATTTTATTTAACATCTACATGCACATGATCGCCCAGACAGGCATCTGCTTTCATCTGTTACAAAATACTTGATTCTGATCAACTGTTCTCCACTCTGCAGCTGAGTAGAAGCCCTAAAGAAGAACATTAGGTGGAGATAATCAATTCACAGGCTGTGCACATACTTGAAAAAGACACTCTTCACCATGAAAGCTCGGCTAGAATATTTATGAAATTGCGAACGCTGTTGCCATGCTCAAGTAGATTTCCTTCTAATACTCAGTAATCCCTGATTCACACTCGGATTGTCAAACACAGGAAGCTAAAAGCGTATTGAGGGCTTGAAAAATGTCCTCCCCATGTCTCAGCTGTTTAAGTTTTGTGTCGTGGTGTTCAGGTTCAATGAAACTACACATGGCTTTTCTGGCTGTCTGTGAGATTTTGCTAATTTTTTTTTTTTTTTCTTTTTTTCATTTGTACCCATGGGCCCAAAAAGAGGCACTCTGCTTTTCAGAGGTTACTTCCAACAGGCATGTGAGTCATTCTGGTTTCCTTGCATAAAGCAATGCTCTCTTTCTCGACTTCCTGCTGTGTCTATCGTACCAAAACTGTCACCATCTCGCAGTCATTTGAGCAGCTTCCTCTACTATTTGCTCCAGTGACCTTTTCCCTGAAGCTCTGTCTGAGTTTCTCTGTAAGTTGCACCCACATTATGCTTGCCCTTTCTTACTCCTAAAGCTGTAAAACAAGCAAGTGAACCTCACACTTCTGTCATTCAGATCGTAAAAGTGTGAATAAGGCTTGGGAAGAAAAAAAAAAAAGAATGGTAAGAGCTTGCCCTTAGAGATTAAGGGTCTTGGGCTGAGGATAATCATTTTCGTGTCTCCCAGACCTGAAATTTATTTGAGATGCCGAAAAAGAGATCTTTAATGTCTCTGTGTAGTTCTTATGATATGTGAAGACAGTTTAACTTAAACTGTACTGTAATTCTCAATTCCCACGTGAAACATCTGAGTTTCTGAGTTCCTCCTTGTCAAAAACGTGACTGCACCAGAGATGCTTTAGAGCTCTGCATAACAGAGAACAAAGATGGGGCAAGACAAAAATAAACATTCAGTAGGTGACTCTGGCAAACTGAGGTGGCTACACAGAAGCCCAAAGCAGTTTCTTGTGGGTGTTGGTGTGTTCAGAACATGACAGATACCCACTGTCAGCATGACAATAAGGAGGGAGAGCTGACATTTTTGCCGAGTATGGGGGAAGATCTGAAGGTATTGTTGCTTATAATAATGTACTTGTTAGAGAAAGCCCTTGAAGGTGGCAAGGTTTGACATGAGGACACTTGCTCTGTCTCCCATATTCCCTTTACAGTCTTACTTAAAGGTGAAAATATAAAAATACAAGCCAGGGTTTGGAACACAGAGAGGGAGCTGCATCCTCTTTCAGGAACAGGGCGCGGAGTGAAGAAATCCTGTGGTTAAAAACAGACTTTGCGAACTTTCTGACGGAGGAAATGGGACACCAAGCCTAGAGAATATTCGTTAGATATCTTAAGGCAATCATTGGATTAAACCTTGAGAATTCAACTCTGTTTCTTCCCAGAAGAGTGGGGATGTGCAAATTTGCCTTATGGACTCTTCTGGTGGAACACAGCTTCTTGCAGCACTCTAGCAGGAAGAATCCTGTACATTTTTTTTTTTTAATCAATGACTCTCTCTTCTAATGAACAGCTTCTGCTCATTTAGTCATCTCCCACTGAAGGGAATTCAGCTAACCTGAAAATCTGAATCCCAGCTGCCAGAGATGCCTGCACCACAGAGCCTGGGGCAAGACTGTGTTCCAGGATTTAATTTGAGCCTGTCTGCCTGCCTGCTAGCGGATGTGCAAGCCAGGATTTAGTCTGTGTGGTAGGTGGAAGAGCTCTGGCTCCAGCGCGGCTGAAACTCTGACACAGCACAGGTGGAGCACAGCCCTTTCAGCTGACTGTGTGAAAACTCATAGAGCTCACTTAGCTGGTGTGAATCTTCTTTTAGGGGACGGATATTCACTTTTTCAATCAAGAGATATTCAGGTATCGCATGTCTGTGCAACACATTTGAAACTGAATATAGTGGAAAGGTTTGAGCAGGAAGGGACCTTAAAAATCATCCTGTTCCACTCGCTGCCACAACCAGGGACATCTTCCGCTATCCCGGGTTGCTTCAAGCCCTGTGCAACCTGGCCTTGGACACTTCCGAGGTGGGGCAACCACATCTTCTCTGGACAGCCAGGCACTCCCTCAAAGAAAGAAGAATATTTTCCTGTATGGATATGGGACCCAGGATTTCCCAGTCTGACCTGGCAGCATTCATGACCTTGTTCACAGATGCCATGTGTTACTTTACACAGTAAAGGTGTACAGAAGAGTCTGCCCTTGCTTGTAGGCAACTCTTGGCCTTTCTCTCTCGTGTAACTGACACCAACACAAAAGCAACGTTTATTCTGCTTAGAGGTGACTCCCAAAACTGTATATCACAGTTATGGATGGTGGAACCCAACAGAAATTGTCTACAGTGTGATCACATCATGTTTGTGGATCTTGTAAGTGTGAAATTGTAATTTCTGGTTAACAATTTCTGGCGTATATCTGGGTAGCAGCAGAAGATGGGGTATCTCATGCAGTTTTTCTCTTACAGCAGAAACCCGTGATTCACCTGCAGTTTTCCTCTCAGTGCAGCCTGTGTGTTTACAGTATATAAACCAAAATATTTTATTTTCTTGAGCAGAAATTTTTACAAAGGAAGAGGGAATCAATTACAAGCAAACCAAAGTGAGATCTGGTCTCTTAATCGTCAGAGAATCTCTGAATCATTTAGGTTGGAAAAGACCACTTAGATCATTGAGTCCAACCTTAATTAGTGTTGGAATCAATGACCTTTCAGGCCTTTTCCAGCAGAAATTACTCCAGGATTCTAAGTTTCTGTGAATTCAGGCTGTGCATGTACACTGTACTTGACTTGAAACGTCCCAAGTGTTCCCTTCCAAAATGGCATGGCATTTTAAAGCAGCACAATGATCTAACCAGATGGATTTTTTATATTTGAAGGATCCTGGCTTGTTTTCTTACAAAAAAGGCACATTCAGAGGCAGTGGCTCGCGCAGCCATTTCCTCCTCCAAGCAATGCGAGAAGCAAAACTTAAACTCACCAACTTTTAGAGCATTCTTTTAAAAGCCAGCAAGTTGCTTTCATTATCTCTAAATGCCACAGAAAACTTGCTTTAGCAGTAGCTAGCCTGGCTGTCTTTTTGTCTCATCAGGCTTTGCAGGAGAAACTGAAAAGCAGCCTGGGAATGGGGTGCATTACTTTGTGTTACGAAATCCCCAGCAAAATCCTCATAAACCTGTGATTATCTTGTGTTTATATTTCATCTCATTTTGCAGCCAGATGCACTGGATGAGTGCACCTTACAGGTTCTTTCAGCAGTGGTGTTAATTCAGAGCGAAAGACTGAAATGTTCTAACTATGTGAAATGAGTAGAAGCACAAATAAATAACAACTGTTTTTCATTACTGTATTAAATTACCAAAACCCAGGTACTTAAAAATTCCCAGCAAAGAACAGAAGGGAATCAGGTGCTCCTGACTTCCTTTATTTCTAAATGTAAGTGGGGGGGAAAAAAAAAGTGAAAAAAGTAGTTATCATCCTTCATCTTCAGAATTCATTAAAAACATTGGAACCAGTTCTGGTCCACACCCACTGTCTGTGTCATTTACTGCTACAACCCTTATCTCCCAATCTTAATTAAAGGATTATTGTGAAAATATTAGTTGCATTTCTTAACCCAATATTGAAGCAAACAGAAGTACTCATAGGCAAAAATTACACAGGAAATCTGGAGAAGCAATTTGCACTTTAACTTTGTGAAAGCACCATGACTCAACTGGACTAAAATTAAACTGTGGCATATATTAAACTGCTAAAAGAAGTTATATTTTATATATTCACAAATAAAAAAAGCTGTTCAGAGAAGCTTGAATCACACATTCACGTGCAGAATAGTTTATGCGGATATTTAATAATAAATGCACATCAAGAAAACAGAAAATAACTACTAATATTTATGACAGCATCCCAACCACAGGTAAGTAAATCTTTCCCATTTACTGTTTATGAAGGGGTTTGGCCCTTCCACATATGCCTGTGTTATTATCCCAGACTGAAGAGATGGTAAACTGGAAGACAGAGTTTGTGCTGCGTACAGATCTCCCATTTCAGCCTTCCAGGTAGCTTTGACGGTGCTTTGACTCCAACTCCTTAGAAAGATTGATTCACTCTCAGACCAAAAAAAAAAAAAGGTTCTTGAAACAGCTTGTGTCTAAAAATATAGGTCTGTATCTTATTAGCACCTTGAGTCTAACACTCATGTTCTTTATTTCTATTTATACCTGTTGCTTTCGCACAGGTATGTGAAAGTGGTTGGCAATATCCCAGTTTCACACCGAGTGAATTCGTGTCCTGGACCAGCATACAAGATCTTTTTTTAAGCATTGTTATCTGAAAAAAAAAAAGTTTTAAAATGCCATGTTTGTATATGTTTAATTCCTTCTGCTTTTAAGGTGTTATCAGGACAACCTGTCAGCAGTCTGCTCTGTGGACAGGTGAGGGAAGAAGTCTGCCAATGTGAAGACAGCACTTGCTCTAAAATAGGAGTGGTATATAAATAGTTGTACCCTGAGACAGAGCTTGAGTTCAGTAGCTCACATGCATGTCACTGTACTAAAATGTTTTAGGAGAAATTATAGTATATTACGCATTTAAGCTTCTAAAATTTTCCCGAGTGCTAAAATCTTAAATAGAGGAGATTAGCATTTTTAATTTTGCCATACACTTGTATGTAATTACATGTCTACCCCTTGGCATATATACCCAATCAGCATTTAAAGCTATAATTTCCCCTGAGAGGTATTATACTTAGAAACTGCAGAAATAAAGGATGGTCAGCACATCATGAGTAGAAGAGCTGCAGAAAAAAAAAAAAAAAAAATGTTTAGGCAGTAATATCTTGCACACAGAGGAAAAGGCAGCCTTTTTCACATCTTTGAAATAAAAAGTGACTATAGGGAGACAGGGAAAGGAATATGGACTGCTAGAAGTGGTCCTACTGCTTTACTGACCAGTTTTTTACTGGCCCGTTTGGGCTGAACCTTGGTGTCGTGTCTGGGCCAAACTGAAATGTGACAAATTAAATAAATGCAAATTAAATAAATGAATCCAGCAAGGATGATGAGACACCAATAAATTGATGCACAGGGCACAGCTGAAAGCACTTACACTTCAGCTGTAAAACCATGGAGGGAAGGTAAATCTCATCATTGCAAGCGCCTCATGGCAAATCGAAGATCAAATCTCAGAATGTACTGAGGGATATTGACTTTAGGGGAGGCGAAAAAAGCCTTTTGGAGGCATTCTTGGGACCGTACTTAAGGGGAGTTTCTGAAAAATTCCTTTCACTGGAGTCATCAGGAGACATAAGAAAAGCTGAGTCTGCCTCAGACAAAGAGCCAGCTGCCTTCCCTGCTTCCCTGAGTTTCCATAATAATCCCGGGTAGAAAGCCAAGAGGAACAGAATGTACTTCCTTGCTATAAATTCATTAAGTTAGCATATGCTTAAAATCATGCTGGATTGCCACATTGTGCAAAATAAAATAATATTCTATAATTTTATAAGAAATCAGGTCCTTCTTTTACTGTATATGTGTCCGTATTTCTCTGTCACGGGCTTTCTTCACGTGCAGTTTACTTTTTAAAAGCAGACAGGGAAAAATTTGGGAAAATACGTAATGATAACACAGAAACTGTCAAGGTGTGTTATCAAAGAAAGGCATGTTTACATATGGAAAGCAAAGCAAAATCAAAAACAAAGAGGCTTTATGCATTTGTCTCTGTAAGTCAGACATGACAGGGACATACTATGGTGATCCCTTTCATACTAACCTATTCAGTGTCATTATTTCGATAATTTGGTTATAAATGTGTTTTTTGTTGCGTGGAAAGAGGCTGAGGAATCCTAAACCATGTTGCATTTGTGCTTGAGGAGGAAGGAAAGCTTTACCCTGTCCCTTAAACTGCTCCTGAGTATCAGATTCTGTGCTCTGGGGGTGGTTAACGAAGAGCACATGAGTGATGGACAGGATCCAGGAGAAGCCAACCATGCAAAGCTGCTGCAACCACCCACCAGCAGAAAAACATATAAACTATCAGTATTTGGACGTTTCTTGCTGGGAGGCACCAAAACACTCATTTGCCATCCGGACAGTTTTCTCTAGAGTAATTTTCTGCCTTCCGGGGGTTTGACGATTCCTACAGATCTGCTCCTGAAATTCCACACAGGGCCCAACAATGTGGCAACGAGGCAATTTAGAACCACCCGAACAGGCTGTGTCACCCTTTGAGTAAAACGTTACAAGGATGTGGAGCACTGGTGGTGTTGTCCTCTATCCTTCCAGCCAGAGTCAGGGGTTTAGGGAGGAACAGGTGAATGTGTGGCCAGTGCCACACTCAAGATTTTGCCTCCTACGGTCGTGGATAAACCTTTGAGAAGTTGTTGGCAGTGGTGGGATTCACCTGAGAAACATTGCTGGACCTGTTCCAACACAGAAGAATTGATTAGGGATGTCAGTGTCGGTGGCAGCCTTTGCTACAGTGGCTGTGGCCTGGTGTAGCACACAATAATGAAGGGTATGGGCCAGGTGTAGGGTAGAGTCAGGATTCTGAATTTTAGGAGAACGAACTTTTTGCCTTTTAAGTAACTAGCGGATGAGATTCCTTGGGAATCCACTGCCCTCAGTGAAAAAGGGGGAAAACCAAACCTGCAGCTTTTTAAGGACGTTTTTCTTAAGTGTGGGAGTTCTCAATTCTGACATGTGAAAGATTGGGCAACAGAGGCAGAGACTAGCATTGCTCAGGAAGGACCTCTTGGTCAAACTTAAGTATTAGAAGGAAATACCCAGGTAATGGGACCAGGGATGAATGCTCTGGGAAGAATATAGGGGCACTACCTGGATGTGGAGAGCTGAGGTTAGGAAAAGGTAAAGCACAGCTGGAAGTGAATTTGGCGAGGAATTTGAAGAATAATCAGAGCTTTTTACAAGTATATTGGCCAGAAAATGTGCATGAAAGAAAAGGTGCCTCCGTTGGTTAATAAGACAGGAAAGCTGGTGACAGCCAACAAGGAGAACATCAAAGTGCTCAGCAAATATTTTTGCCTCAGTTTTCAATAGTAATCCATCTTCCCACATTGCTGAAGTCCCTGAAAATCAAGACGGGGACTGGAGCAGTGAAGTTGCTGCCATCACAGGAGAAAGCCATGAGATAAACATGAACATACACAGACCTGTGTGTGGTTCCTGACAAGGTGCATCCTAGACTCCTGAGGATATGATGCAGTTGTCAAGCCACTCTCCATGACATTTGACAAGTCATGACAGGCAGGTGATGTCCTTGGTGACTGGAGAAAGGGAAATGATGCACCCATTATTAAAAAGACATCTTTTAAATACCTCCAGAAGTGGTGACTCAGCCACTTCCCTGGACAGCCCTTTCCATGCCGACTCACACCAGGATATCTTCTTCTCTCTTTGAGAAAGGTGTACCAGATGTTGATACGTTGCTGTCCCCTTCCTCTCTTTCTCGGGAACACAAATTCTTTAGACATCTCTGTAACTCAGGACTCTTCAAAAGTGATTAGAAAATAGACTGGAATTGTTTTCTGCTAAAGAAATTTGGAGCCCAGGACACTTGCCTCCATTCCAAAATAGCTCCTTCAAACCACAGTCAGAGGTGGAGAAGTTGTCACTGGCCTGTCTAGCCCTAAAATGATATGAGGGGAATCCTTGGTTGCCTTTTACAGTGCCTTCCCATTGGCTTGGGACTGCTTTGCTGTCTCTGCTTGGTGGAAGGATTTTTCTAATTATTGTTGGTTACATATTTATTTTCTGAGTCTTTTTCTTGCCCTTTTTATTATTGCAATGAAAGACTGCAAAGCCTGAAATCATTGCCTTTAAGAAACACTGGCAAAATCACAGCGTTTATTGAACAGTCTACATGAATGTCTGTAATTAATAACATTTTTGGTAGATCTCATCTCTGAGCACTCTGCAATTATGTGTTTAACAAAAAGAATGATTCTTACAAGTTGTATACAGTGACTAATGTGAGATATTTCCGAGATATTTCATTTTACAGCTGATGTAGCTGATTTAAAAATAAATATTCTTATTCTTCCCCCTTCCACCTTTAAAAGAGCTAAAAGAGAGATTTGAATAGGTTCCCTACTTTGTGAATACTTTCATAGCTATGTGATTCCAAGGAAAATATCAGTATTTCCATTCTTATGAAGTATAGAGCATAGAAAATAGAAAAGGAAAATAAAATAAGCTTCAGCTTTCTTTTCTATTTTTCTCCTTTGGATAACTCTTCCAGAAAAAAAACAAAAAACTGTAGGAAATAGAAAAAATTTTTTCCTGCATACTTATAAGGGTGTGAATTAAGGTGCAAAATAAGTAATCATCTATTATGGATGGAAGAGGGATAAGATTAATAATGCCTAAAAATATTGGTTTTGTCCACAAACTGTACAGTGTCTTTTTCATCATGGAGAGTAAAATGACCCTGTAGTGGAAAGCAGATGTTTCCTTAGGTGTCCTGCAATCATGGAATTGTCAATATTTTTGGGAGTAGAGCTTCCTGATTTTCATCCTCTTTTGGGGTGTGTTTTAATTCCCACACTCTTGGCTACTGCTATAATTATTTTCACGTATTTTCGCTGTAGTTGTGCCTGTCAGTCTTCAATAATGAAGTGTTCTTGCTTCTGGGACTGTACCCCCATGGAGCAGGGAGAGTTCCCACACGTGTGTGAGCAGTCACCTTGTATTGGGTTTGGGTGCCAAGGATTTAATGGTGGGAGGGCTGCAGGGGTGGCTTCTGTGAGGAGCTGCTGGGAGCCTCCCCATGTCCAGCGGCATTGGAAGCCCGAGGTGGAGCAGGGTCCTGGCAGGACCTGTGGGAAGAGAAACCCATGATGGAGTAGGGTTGATCTCAGGACCTGTGACTTTGTGGTAGAGACCTGTGCTGGAGCAGCCTGTTCCTGAAGGGCTGACACCACAGAAAGGGGCCCACATGGGAGCAAGAGTGCCTGAAGGACTGATCCCACAGGGGAACCACTCAGCAGCAGCCTTTTCCTGAAGGGCTGACCCTGTAGGAGCTACCCACGTATGACCAGAGGGTTCCTGAAGGGCTGACCACATGGAAGTGACCCATGCTGGAAAAACCAGTTCCTGTCGGACTGATTCTGAGGAGGACTCGGGCTGGAGCAGGATGTACCTGGAGAACTGCAGCTCCTGCACAAGACTCACATTGGAGAAGTTCATGGAGGACTTCTGCCAAGGGAGGGACCCCACAGTAAGGCAAGGCCAGAGGGTGGGGAGTCCAACCCCTGAGGAGGAGGGAGCAGCAGAGACAGCGTGGGATGGACTGACCACGACCCCCATTCCCTGAAACCCTGCTCCCCTGGGAAAAAAGGAAGAATTCAGGAGTGAAGATAAGCCTGGGAAGAAGGGAGTGGTGGGGGAAAGGTGTTTTGAAGATTTAGGTTTGTTTCTCATTACCCTACTCTGATTTGATTGGTAATAAATTAAACTGATTTCCCGAGTCCAGTGCGCTCTGCCCATGACAGCAACTGCTGAGTGACCTCTCCCTGCCCTTATCTCGACCCTCGAGCCTCTTGTTGTACTTTCTCTCCCCTGTCCAGCTGAGGAGTGATAGAGCAGCTTTGACGAACACCAGGTTTAAATTATTACACTCCTCTTTCTTTGCCTGTTGTGACCCAAAGCTTTCCTTATTCAGTACAAATGACTGTAGTGAAACAGGATGACTGAAATTCAAGGATACAATGAAATTAATGAAATTCATGTGGATATGGTAATTCAGTGTTGGATATAATGTCATATATTTCACTTACAGGCTTTCCAATTGTGATTAAGTAGCAATTTATGTAGCTGATTAACACCTTTTCTATTTCAACTAAAAGGACTACAGTTTTTCTGCCATCCAGACCTCTCATCCTGTAAATGAATCATCAGACTGAGTTCTTTTTCCAATTTGTAACATTATTTCCTTGATTTTGTTCAAGAAAAAATAAGTCACAAAGAAATTTTGGAATGGGTCATGATTGTGGTTGCTTGGCACATTTAAAGCTAAAGCTTAAATAGACTAGACAAAACTTTCTACCACACCATAAAGTGTAATTTAACATCAGAAGGGACTGGATTTTCTTCTGAAGTGGGTTTGTTCAAGCAATTCTAGGTCCATGACTGACCAGCAGGTTCAGTGGAAATTTCAGTTAAGGACATGACTTTGTGATTTGTTGAACTGCTGGAACAACATTTTTATTCTTTCCAAATCAGAAATACTGAATTCAAGACTCTTTGGCCTGAGAAATTGCTTTGACATCCCTCACAGAGGTAGACTTGTCTTTATAGAAATTAAAGTTTCAGTTCTCTGTGTAAAACAAGAGGCACTTCTCCAGATGAGTGAAAATGGCTTTTTTTCCTTCTTTCAAAGAGAAGAATTTTGAAAAGAAATTCCAAATTTTGAAAAGAAGATTTTTTTGCAGCTACAAAAGATAGCACTAAAATGACTGAAATGGATAGTAAAAATAGTAGAGTAGAAAGGAATTTTAGCTTTGTTTTGCTTTCTTCTCTTCGACTTCTGTTATTCCTGTCAATATTTACATATATTAACTACATAAATGTTTATAAGATGTGTTGCTGTTGCTCTTCACCTCATAGATCTATCCAAATAAATAATTAATTGACTTTGATAAAGTGTTGTAAATCAACTGTATCATCAGCATAGACTCAATTATGTTGCACAAGCATTACTAAACCTGTACCTTGAGAACGCAAAATATTGCCTTTCAATACGCATGCTCATAAATAATAGGGGCAATTGACCTTCTTCTGTGGTCTCAGAACTGATTATCAGTATTTTATTATCCTGAGTGATCTTCACAGAGGTTTTGTGGAATACTACAGACTTCAGACTTTTTTTTTTTCTCAAGGTAGTAAGTCAGTTTTCACTTGGTTTATGAACCCTGGCCCATGGAAATCACAGGACATGTGTTTATTTAAATGTCTGTCCACTGGTCCTTTCTTAGATGGCTTTGCCACAGCCGTCTCAGTGCAATCCCCAGCATGCAGTTTCGATGCTTTCCCGCTGTGTGCTGAGGTGTCAAAAACCCGTGATGCGAAGCTGGTTGAAAGACGTGCCTCAACATGCTTAATTTTCAAATCTAGGTAAGTACAGAGAAGTCAGTGTTCCCTAAGGATCCTCAGACCCTGATAAAACAGCTTGCTGTAAGACAATTTCAGCTCCAAATTTCCTCCCACGAATCGAAGTAAATTCTTTTTTCTTTTGGAAAAATAGAAAATGGATTTTGTGTTCTAGAATACTCCGTGTTAACAGGAGAAATAAAATGCGTGAAATGGTTGCATATAGCTGTAACTTTTTTAGTTATGGAAACATGTTCGCTGGGAAGAGACAATATGTGCTGTCTTTTAAAATTAGTTCCTTAAGAAGTAAAGCTCTTTTTCTCCTTTTGTCTCTTTTTTTTATTTTTAGAAGCTATAATTTCTGTGAACTGTGTGATCTCGTGAACCCAGCAAGTCAGGCCACTACAGTGCCACTATCTTATTAGCTAAAGTGTTGAAAGTTTTGCACTTTTTTTCGCCATTTTTTGGCTTTATTTCAGAGTCTTCATTAACTAAAAACCAAAAAAAAAATGACAACTTTGAATTATATGTATATCACAATCCTTGTTTCCATTTCAAGCCTAATAGCCATAGATAAGTTTTTGAGACACATTAAAAACCCATAAATTGTAAATATTTAGATGGCAGCCTCAAGACAATGCCTTTCCTAACAAAGAAGACTTAGAGCTAGAAGTATTCAAAGTCTAGAAATAAACAGGATGTCTTTGAACTAAAACTATGTTTTATTGAGGAAGACATTATGTCAAACATCTGTCTGAACATTTTCTAGGCATCCATTTTATGAATCATCATTTCATATAATGGATATTTTACTATCATATCCGTAGGGTTTTTTAAAGTTTTGGTGTGGTTTTTTCGCAAGTAGTAAAATTAAGTTCTGGTAGATTGTTGCAAAGTTATTCACAGTCTGTTTTGGTTTGGTTTGGGTTTTTTTAATTGTTTGGTTTGGGGTTTTTGTTTGTTTATTTGTTTTTGTGAAGATCGGAGGTTAATTTTGATTTACAATCCATACTACAAGTCAATAAAACGTTTCTATCTCCATGCAGAGGTGGCCAAGGGATGGATGAAGACCAGTGAGGATATGGTATAAAGGGAAGTGGTCTAGATGCAAGCAGGGAATGCTCATAAATAGATTCATAATTAAACCTGAGGAGCTTGTGGCACTGAAAGCAGGGTCTTCTGTAGCATCACCAACAGAAGAATGCCTAGAATTACACATAATCCATCAGCATTTACCTTATTGGCCTTTGATGAAGGAGAGCAGATTTAGATATCAGGAAGAAATTGTTGCCCGTGAGGGTGGGGAGGCCCAGGCACAGGGTGCCCAGGGAAGCTGTGGCTGCCCCATCCCTGGCAGTGCCCAAGGCCAGGCTGGATGGGGCTTGGAACAGCCTGGGATAATGGAAGGTGTCTCTGTTTTGAATAACTAAGCAAATATCAACAGATATAATCTTGTTTGTTAGGGCGGTTGATCTAGATGAGAGTTTGAGTTTCTGAAGTCAAGGGTTTTGTTGTAAATGATGTATCACCAAGGATCTCAAGTGAAGAAGGCAGTTTTGAATCCAGTTTATGATCACTCTGTGTTTCTGATGAGAAAATACAGTATTTTGAGTAGCTTAGTGTAGAGAGGAGCTGTTTCCAGAGTGAAGCTGAAGCACCTGCAGTCCTTTTGAAAGAGAATTGTTTTGGGAGATATTGCAAAAATAATTTGTTGTCCACCTCAGAGCAGATATAATACCCATTTCATAAATGTAAATGTTCTATTCCCAGAGGTTCGCAGTGACCTTTCATTTTGAATTTTTGCCCTTTGCCAGGGTTTTGAGATAATATGAACCATGAAGTTTGAAATACAGTGATGCGTTTGTCTGCCTCAAAAGCAATACCAGGCACTTTTAACATGTAAAAGTCCTCTTGGGACAAAACCTCTTTGCTTATGATAAATTTTGTTTTCTCTACCTATTCTCTTCTTCCTTAAGAGAAGACTCTTCAAACATCTACTATTTCTCCATTGGAAATTCAGGTAATAGGAAGGCAATAGCAGTAATAATACTTCTAATACTATTACTACTACTACTACTACTACTAATAATAATAATAATAATAATAATAATAACAATAATAATAATAATATAAAGCGAAGTGTAGCAACACTATTGAACATTATCTGCATTTTCCGCCCTTGCTTCAGCTGGGGCAGAACATCTGCAATGCATCAGTAAGACAAAGAGTACACTTCTGGGGAGATCTCTGGGGAGATCTTTGGTGGCACTTAGTCTTAATTGGAAACTGTCTTTCATTTCTTCTGAAGGCATCATTCTACAGAATGTATTTCTTTATGGGTAGAAATTATAAATGTTATTTCACAAAGCACTTTAAAACATGACAGATGAAAATGTAATATAAAACAGTCTCATCTTCCTATCCCACCTGATCCAGGCTGAGCAAATAACACCTCAAATGCTTTCCAGTCTTTGTTGTTTTGTGCAGCGTATTTTTTTTAGTGTATGTAGAAAATTTTCCTGTCATTATCTACAAGATAAGGAGCGATATAAAATTTTATAAGCATCTCTGAAAGGGAAAGAAATTTACCTCAAAATTGTCTAGGCAAATATTTCTTTCTGGGAAGAAACTAAAACATTGATTCTATCTTTGCCACTACTTCCTAAGCAAATTATTTTCAGATTAGTATTCCATTTCTAACATGGAGATAGTGTGGATGATTAGATTTTTCTGTTATAATACACTTTTTTTCTCAGATTAAACACAAAATAATATCACAGAAAAATAACAGACTGTTCATTTGGTGTCTCCTTATTTTCAAAAGTCTTCTAATCCATTCACTTAAGTGCAAGCTTCTTATCTGCAATATGTGTATACAATATTTGAATGCTAAAAGAAAAAAAGTTTAGAAGTTGATTAGTGTGGGAGCTCTATGTCTGTGATGGGGACACGGCTCAAAATATGTGAAAGACAATGCAAAATAAAAATTTTGTGTAGTGGGTCAGGCCATAAATGCAAACTCAGCAACAGATATCACTTCTCTTTACTACTGGTCAGTAACAATCTGAAAAAGGGGCACAAGGCAAAGATTTCCAGCTTTTTCTGTATGATACTTGTGAATCCTGAGCAAGAAGCACTGTGTGGTACTATGCACCTTTTTGCAAACATGGACAAGAGGAATGGTGCCTTCCTGAGGCTATTAAATAACAGGATGGGTTTACTGGACTGTTCTTTAGCCTAACTCCAGCCTATTTAAAACATTTTGAGATATATTTGAGATCAGCTCAAACAAAAAAGAAATGAAAAGAGGTTGTCAAGCTTTGAAATTAAAAGTTTTGTGGTAAATCTGTATGCCATGAAATCCAAGTGATTAAAGAAGGATTGTGATTCAAATACAAAATCAGTAATATGCATGGCAATTTAATTTGATTCTAATATTTCAACACAAAGTGTTCATCTTTATCTTTATTCTGTTGGTCTTGGTTTGTTGGTTTTATTTAAACATGGTGTGGTATCTGAATCACAGAATCACAGAACATCTGGGGTTGGAAGGGACCGCTGGAGACCACCTTGTCCAACTTCCCTGATCTAGGATGTTCACCCAGAGCAAGATGTACACTATCATGTCCAGGCAGGTTTTGAATATTTCCAGAGAAGAAAACACCACAGCCTCCCTGGGCAGCCAGTTTCAGCTTTCTGACACCTTTACAGCAAATTTGTTTTCCTTCATATCCAAATGGAACTTCCTCTGCATCTGTTTTCGCTGTTTTGAATAACAGTCAGTCTTTGGCCAGTAATTTTATGGGACAAAAAAGTGCTTTAGCTGTCCATGCCTCTACCCTGTAGCACTGATATATTCCAGCTATTCCAGACAGTCTTTACTTTGGTCCAACTGGTTTTGGACTGTTCTTTCTGAACCCAAACAATTTATATGCTGCCTCTAAAGACAATTCTTGTACTTGCAGATTAGAATTTTTTTTTGGAAGAGTTTCTACCTGCCTTACATGTTTCCTTTTGGCATTAATTTTTCATTTTTTGATATAAGCTTCTCTGGTAACCTGTCAACAGCTGCTGCTAAACCATTATTTTCTCCAAAGTCAGACAGACACTATTAAAGCTTACGGGCGTCTCAGTCTCTCTGGTGAGCTGATCCCAGCAATGCCATAATTGTGGTGTTTCCAGGTTTGGCTTTGGCCAGCAGCGTGGCTGTTGATTTTTGGCCACAGCTGAGAAACACTCTTTGCCCCCACGGCAGTTCCTCTCAGCCAGGCAGGCAGGGTGGCTCTGAGCTGGAAAAGCAGAGTGCAGACAGAGCCAAAACCATTGCTGAGTGTCAGAGCTCACCAAAACCAACCCAGGAATTTCTGCTCCAAGGAAACGTGGGTTTAGGACTTCTACTGGATTTGATGGCAGTCAAGCATTCCCGGACACCTGACTGTCCAGATGGAGATGCTGGGACATGGATAATCCTTATAAATTAACTGTAAGGGAAGCAGAGATGAGAGCAGAGATGAGAGACGGATGAACACCTCCTACTGTCTTTAATAGTCAGGAGAATACAACTTTAAATTTCTAAATTTAAAAAAAAAATGCAACAGAGAACATGAGTACCTAACTTTCATGAATAACATGAGTGAAAGGAGTGATGGACTTAGCATTTTCAGGGAAACATTAATCTCATCCCAAAGAAGGTAATTCAGAAATTTTAATTTATTGTTGCCTCAGCACACAAGGTTGAAATTAAACGCCATTTTATCTAATACTGGTTTTTCAATGCCACATTAAAACACAGCTCACTTTTTTTCTTTTATTCTAACTTTCATATTTTCTTTGAATTTCATCTGTTCTGTGAAGTCTTAAGAATCTGTGCATTAACCCAAAATTTTTCTACAAAACCTGGGAAAAACAGAAGCCATGTGGCACTTTGAAAGGTAAGACCACATGCAGATGAAAGCTTTCCTCTGATTGGAAATTACATATTCAACAGTAATGACTAGTATTGGACTATTAGCTCAGGTAAATATATATGTATGTATAAAAGACAACTTGCTTTAAAGCAATGGTTTTGTCTATATTTTATTTTCACGATGAAAAGAGATTTAGACTTTTTTTTAAAAATTAAAACCAAGAAAAATTGCTTTCTGAGGGTTTTTAAATCACCTTTTAAAATTTAATCCACCTTCTTGTCCAAATTTTTAACTAAATCTATCCAGATTTTTAACTAAACAGGAACATAAAATGCAGCAAAAATATTTTCCATGAATTTTGAGAAGACTTTACTTGGCTCTACCTCGAAACTTCTCAAGACCTACTTGTGTAAAAACATCCAGTCTCCTCTCCTGCAGCTGTAAGATATGAGTTGCACATGGTTTGATCTATGCTGCTTGATCATGAGAAAACAGACTGATTTGGAGTGAGAAAAGTGGAAAAAACAGTAGCACTGTCGGGGCTGATAGCCAAACACAAACCACAAACGTGGCTGCCAACACACATAAACTGTGTGTCCAGGGTCAGCTGATGGATTTTATGTTGGGAAATATCCCAAAACCAGCATCCCATAAGGACTGAGTGGAGACCTTTTATTTGTTTGGATTGTTTTGTTGTTGTTGTTTTGGGGGTTTTTAGGGGGGGTTTTTTGGGAGTTTGGTTGGTCGGTTGGTTGGTTGGTTGGTTGGTTTTTGTTTTCGTTTTTTTGTTTGGTTTTGGTTTTGGTTTTTTTATTTGGTTGTTCTTTACTGATACATAAAGGCCATCAAAGCAATAAATGCAACTGAATGACAGTGACTCATTTAGACATGAGTATCTATACCCCAATTAGCATTTTTAAGTAACAGGAAAGGCGTAATTTTGTTTATACAGTCCATCCCGCTCTCCACAGGGACTGCTGACAGATGCCGGGACAAGGACATGGGACAGGTCAGGTTAAACAATATAAGTATTAGGTGGATTTTTCTTCCAGAAATGAATACAGTCACTTTTTCAATCCATGTCCACTTCTTTCATCCACAATGTGTTGTTTCAAGGTGATGAATTGTGTACTACTTTAAACATGTTCTTTTTGTGTTCATTTTAAAAGTCTATACCTGGTTCCATTTGATAAAAATTGTCTAATTAAATAACAAACTAAATTGCAGTTTTCTACCAAAAAAAGGTCTGGATTTATTACTTTTCACTTAATGACTTTGCAGAATTAAATTTATATTTCAGACTGAGTGCCTTTTACTCTGCAGTAGAACTTTTAAAGTTAGATTTACAGCTTTGGATTTTTGAAACACCAGAGTCTTTATTAGTTGTGTTGTTGGGTTGTTTTTTTCTTTTCACTTATGATAAATTCCTCAAACACGGGTTTAAATTATGATAGTAATTCATCCATAGCATGTTTTATTGTTGATTACTGTCATGATTTAACCTCAAGGAGCAGCCAAGCACCAGGCAGCCATTCTGTGTTTTCAGAATTCACTAAAAATTCTGTTCTTAGGTTTTATTGTTATTATATTGTATGTGATTAAAGTAATACAAAGTATTTCTCTGCTTGCTCTGCTACCTGCATGTTACACTTAAAACATCAGATGAAACAGAAATACCCAACACCCCAACCCATCAAAATCACCTTCAACTCGGAAAAGAAGAAATAAAGAGAGGCCATTTTGAGGGAATGATGAAAATTTGTGTCTCCCTTTCACCATTTGAGGAACACTGTGTATGATCTTGGAATTCCAGAATCATTTAGACTGGAAAAGACCTGTGATCAATCGTCACCTTGTCCCCAGCCCAGAGCTCTGGGTGCCACATCCAGGCCTTCCTCAGACATATCCCGGGGTGGGCACTCCAAACCTCCCTGGGCAGCCCCTGCCAAGGCCTAAGCACCCTTTCCATGGGGAAATTCCTCCTGGTGTCCAACCTGAGTCTCCCCTGGCCCAGCCTGAGGCCGTTCCCTCTCCTCCTGTCCCTGTTCCCTGGGAGCAGAGCCCGACCCACACTTTGCTGTAACCTCCATTCAGTTGTAGAAAACAACGTATCTGGAAAATTATAAATGTAGAACATGATGAATCTATCGCTAGAAATTGCCCACTGAGATTCAAAGAGGCCCACAGTGATGAAGAACACTGACTCATCTGATCACATGAACCAAATTCACAAAGATGTGGTCAGACCTTTGATAGGTTGGAAGCCCAGGCAGGAGGGCTGAGCCCACATGTTTTATGAGTGAAATGTGCTACATGTTCATGAAATAACACATCTTCTTCTCATTCTTTCTTCCCTAAAAAGTCAACCAACACATTGCATGTAAACCAGCATGCTTCCAATTTTTTAATATCTCTTATTTATTACCCACACTGCTGCCTGCACTGCAAAGCTGTGAATTATTTGTCGTTGTAAAATCAATATTATTTTTCAAAGGGTTCACACAATGTACACTCTTCCTATGCTTCATCTTCCATGATTCTTGTAGTCACATATAATAAATGCTTAGTAATTCTTTTCTTGAGGGAAGAAAACCCGCCAAAACACAAATCCATGTTCCTGGTGATAGCACACCAGTTCTGTGCACAGTATTCCTGCCAATTCCTTGTAACAGTATTAGAATCACACTCTTGAGCTCAATCCTACCAAAGGTGATAAGCTATGCACATAAAATCCCCTCAGTAAGTTTCTTTAATCAGTTTTTAGATTATCATTCCTCATCTGAATTAAAATGTGATTACTGTAAATAATGGCTCCCTTGCCTTTCTTGGAAAAAGCAAAAAGTATTTAAAATTCAGAGTGAAAACAAGGATGGATGCAAAAGCTGTTGTTTAGAGGAGGCAGAACCACTTTAGATGCTCCATGAATATCACCAATAAAAATGATGATGGTGGTGCTGTTTTGACAACCTTTCTCCAACCAACGTGATAACAAAGTATTGCAAGCTGGAAGTTTGGTTTGTTATAAGAGGGGAAATCTTTATTCACGCCATGATCTTATTTTAAGTATGTTTAATTTTAGTTTGGTTTGGTTTTGCTAATCATTTTTATACTTTATGATATTCCATACCCATTTCTTAATGGGTTTAGTGAATGAAATGTTAAGAACTGTATTTTATAGTGTTTCTAGCAGAGATTCTGACTACATATTTAGGGAAGGCAAACTATATGAAATGCTGGTTGGATATATAATTTAATTTTGTCCTGCTCTCAATGACGATGGGGCTACCCATGGATGCAGAAATTCCTTGTGCTCCTGAAGATGATTTAAGGGCAGAGGTGCCCTACATGGTAATGACACAGTTGGTAACTTTGGTATGGTGAGAGGGAAGATATAGCAGGACCCCACATTTACTTCAAAACAGATATCTGCTATCATCTTCAAGAGGGAAAAGAAATACTTACGTGTGTGTATACGTGCACCTAATAGTAATTTACATGAATACCTAAAAGCTAAAATTTTAGTTAAATACCTCTTAACTTTAACATGAAGCAAAATGTTGCAGGAAAGTTTAAAATGCCTCACACGGAAATAAGGAAATTCAGTCCATGTTGCCACAACTCTCTTCACACTTCATGAAAATTCTGTTGAAAAAAATTATCTTAAAGTAACAATGATTTAGCATCAGGCTACCCTCTATTTTTTGTTTTTCATATTAATATTGCTGGTATTGATGTATAATTAAAAGTGTCTTGCTTCATTGAGGCTAAAAATATAACGCTCACTTTCTTTCTTAAAGGTTAATATTCACACTGTTTCTTGATTATTTTGCTTTAAAAGTTCACTTCAATAAAACCTGTGAAGTGTAACCTGGCCCTTTTCCTCTTTTTTTTCTTTTTAACTTTTTCCCTGGAGGAAAGGAAAATATTTCAATCCTGTGCTAAATGGTATTGGAAGTGGATGTATCAAATACATCATTGAAGGTAATGTCAAGCAATGTTCCTCTGTTGATATATCCAGTGAAATCTGTTTAAGTGACAGATATTTCAGTGACCAACCCTCCTGAAGGGTCTGTTCTTACACTCTGATGAAGTTCTTCTGCAAGGAAGGGCCTGGGGCTGCTGCTGGGGAACAAGGTGACCAGGAGCTGACAGAGTGTCCTGGGGCCGGGAGGGCCAGGGAGAGCCTCGGGGCATGGGGAAGAGCGTGGGCAGCAGGTCAGGGAGGGGATCCTGCCCTCTGCCCTGCCCAGCTCAGGCACCTCTGCAGTGCTGGGGCCAGTCCTGGGCTCCTCAGGGCAGGAGAGACCAGGAGCTGCTGGACGGGATCCAGGCAAGGCCACAGAGATGATTTGGGGTCTGGAGCATCTCTGAGATGGGCAGAGACTGCGGGAGCTGGGCCTGGTCAGTCTGGAGAAGGGAAGGCTGAGAAGGGATCCCATCAATCCATACAAACACCTCCAAGGGGTGCCAGAGGATGGGGCCTGGCTCTGTTCAGTGGTGCCAGTGACAGGATGAGGAGCAGTGGCCATAAAATAAACCACAACGAGTTCCACCCCAGCAGGAGGAAGAACTTCTGTCCATGGAGGGGCAGAGCCCTGGAGCCGCTGCCCAGGGAGGGCCTGGAGTGTCCCTCTCTGGAGACATCCCAGCCCCAGCTGGACACGTTCCTGTGCCACTGCTCCAGGGGACCCTGCCTGGGCAGGGGGTGGGACTGGGTGAGCTCCAGAGGTCCCTTCCAGCCCCAGATATCCTGGGATTCTGTGATTCCTTGAGGCTGATACGTGACTTTTGCCTGTGCCTGAAGACAGGAGATTCTTAAGCAAAGCTTTACTGGCTGCCTAAAGTTTATCACCCTTCACTCAGGGCCAAATTGAATCTGGATTTTTGTCGTGGGTATGACAAGCCAAACAATCAAGTTGCTTCACAGGGCCTTAACGTGATGCTATGACAGAACTGCAGTTTCATCCTCTGGAGGGTTGCACTTTTAAATGTACTTAAATTATTACTGTAAATGCTAATAGTTATTTATTTGCCTGGAAATCAAAGCCTCTTGGACATGGCTCAGTATGTTCAGTAATACTTCTCAACATACCACAAGCATGAAAATACCAAAACCCTGCACTGAAAATTAAATAAACTCTTCCAGAGTGCTTGTTGCATTTTGTGCATGAACACACGGCTCAGACATCTCTCCGTGGCTTTAGAAAGGACAAGCTGCTTCAGCATCACAGCAGATCACTGATCTGGGAAGAATTGCTTTGCTAAATTGCCTGCAGAAAAAAATACAGCTTTTCCCAGCCTAAGTTGGGCTTTGGGTATGCCTTAAACATTCAAATGTCACACAAGAATCCCCACTGAAATTTCATTTTTGGTAAAACAAATCAGGAATAAATAAGTGTACGAGTGAAAATATGGATGTTTGGAAAATCAAAGATTTAAAAAGAATTGTGCGTTTTTTGGGAGTTTTTTTCCTATTTATTTTCTCCATCAGCAAAATAAATAAAAATATTTGGCATGACTCCATCAGGAACAATTATTTGTCTTTTTTCTTACTAAATAAGTATTTTCAAAATGTTTGTTATATATTCTTACATGAATTATAGAAAAAAAATTAAAAATAAAAAAAGTAGGTATTGATGTTCCAAATCTTCCCACCATTGCTAACCTTGTTTATATTCCCTTTTATTCTTGAAGGAATACAAAAGCTGGCATATAGGTTACAAAATGGAAAACAGCAAAGTGATGAGGGATGACGTCTGCCCTGGGCAGTTAAAAATAGGTATTTTGGGGGCGGTCAGTGCCTGGTGAAAATTATAGATCTGGGTAAGATACTCACAACCCTGAACGTGTTTCTTGTATTCCTAGCAAGAGAGTCCATTCAGGCAGCACCATGATCATGATTACACAGACTGGATCCTCTCACCTCACAGTGATGTATTTTCTATTCACCAGATATCAAATATTGTCATGAAAGGTTCATGGCAGCGTTTGAGCACATCTCAGCATTCAGCACATTAGCAGTGACAAAATGACAGCTTTTGGCTTTGCTCTATTTTCAGATCATTGAAAGTGCTGCAGAAATGTTTTTGGTAGAAGGGAGAGTAGAGGAGAGAAAAGCACGGAACAAAAAAAGCTATGAAGAGGTCATTTATGCTTTCCAGTGAAATATATCCATGAAGCTAAACCCGCATCACCTTTTGTGATATATAAATTCTGCAATATCACAAACATCTCTTTCTCTGCTCAGACGAGTTCAGCTTAGACAAAGCTACCCTGCGATGACACTTTCTCTGCCTTAACTTTGAGTATGAAAGAAAGTAAGTGACAGTCATTCTACTTTGAAGACAGGCACAGAAGAGAACTTCCTAGGACTGGTGGTAATAAGCTGTCTCCCTCTTAAAGGTATTTTTTAATTTAAGGAAATCTTAAAGCTTAGTTTATAAATTAGTGTATATACGTATATTTTTAATTTATTTATTTATTTATATTTATACATAAACGTTCTTCAGGTACTCATGAATATCATAGTTTCTCATCTGATGATTGAGACGGGGGTGTTTGTTTTATTTCTACCAGTCCAGGTAGTTTCACCCCATCTCTTAATTGCCATTCAAAACCATACTTTTCTTCTTAATAAAAGTACAAGAAACACCCGTGTAGCTGTAAAAAATGGATTGTGTGCTGAAACTACTGGAAATGCTGCTCAGAGGAAGCTCATGTTGCCCCAGCTGTGAAACATCTGGGATTTACTCTTGAAAATCAAGCAGTGTTTAGGGTGGCATTACAAGCAGTGGGAACAGGATGACAAAACACTTGTTTTCAGACTCCAGAAATCCCCAGAATCACTGCAAAGAAGCTTTATAATTTCTTTGAAATTATAGTCACGATAAAGGTGGCTGAGAATGCCCAAAAGAGCTGCAGGATTAATTTTTCTGGGTGTGAGGTCCAATAATTCCCAGCTGATAGACTGAACCCACCAGGAAAAATATTCTGAAAAGTGTCATTGACTTCAGCTTTGAAAATATGATGGACTTGGTGAAGGTGTGCCAGGTGAATTAGAGACATATTAAATAGGACATTATCTCCATAAATTATATTCTTCTTCAAGAAACTTCATGTACTTTGGGCTTATCTGTGAACATTTGCAGTAAATCTTGGGCCTTTATTAAAGGAAATGTGTTTCAGTTTTAAAATTTAATAAAGAAATGTTACTAGAAAGGATTTCTGGGAATTCATTTGGACCACAGAAACTACATTATATAAGGGATTTTGCTGAAGCAGGAGAGGATGATTAATTAAGATATAAGTATAGGAAAACATAAAAAAGCAACAAATTGGTTGGGTTTTAACAAACAAAACAAAGCAAAATAAAAATAAAAAAAGTCAAATAAACTCCACAGATAACTGAACTTATCCAGCAAGGAGAGAGTGAGAAGATTTTTTTTTAGTCCATGGTCATTGTTGCTGATTTCATGCAATCACCCAGTGTTGTTCAAAAGCTTTTGGAGCACAACACTTCCATTTCTTGGTATGAGGTACGTAAAGGTAAGTGAAGCATCTCGTAAAAAGAGACAAATGTTAGAGAAATTTGATGACTTGAAATCTGAGAGTTGCCTAAGGGGAAACATACAAGAAATGGAGCTTAAACTACCTTATGTATTTAAAATACTCAGACCCAAAGCAAACAAAAAAAAGACACAAAAACACCCCCATACAAACAAACAAAAAATACAAAACAAATAAATAAACACCTCAGACCTGATAACTCCCTACATGTGTACCTCTATAACTAGCAAATAATACTTATTCTCAGGTTTTTCATAGTCATTTTTTCTTACATTCAGTGACAGACCAAGTTACCACAAAGCATTTGATAAAACGTACAAACTTTACTTCTACGATTTTGCTCATTTAGTTATTTCTGTATATTCTATTATGCCATTAACTGCTCACTAATTTCCGTTGCCCTGGAGCCATTTTAGAAATAAGACCACGCTGAGATAGATGCATGACCTAAAATACATTGTCCAGAAAACCGGAATTTATGAACAAATTTTTAAGGATCTTCATACAGGACATGAGTGGTGGTAGGAAAAAAAGCTCAAATACTTCTGAGAAATAATATTATTCTAATATTTACTGTGGTTTGGAGCTATAAGTTTCTTCTTTGGTTGGTTTGGGGTCTTTTTTTGGGGGTTTTTTTACTTAAGACTGCTTAAGCAGAGCAACCTGCTGCAGAATGAAATGGGAGAAAAAACCCATAATTGTGTCTGTTGTTAGAGTTTGAACAAATTGTGTCAGCATGGGAGCTAAAGCAGAAAAGGTCATCTTTATAACTGATTATGGCTTTTTTAATAATACCTATTCTGCATTTTCCTAGTTCAGAGGATTTTAATGGTTATAAAAGTATCAGAGAAAGTCATCCAACAAGGTGCTACAGGTGGGTTTTATGACTGTAAATAGGAGTAAAACAAAAAGAAGATTAAATCAATTTTTAACTCTAAAAGTTAAAAACCCTTTTAAGTCATTCGAAAGGTATTTTTAACTACATTAGGTTAACAAACATTGCTAGTTTTCCCTTCTCCACCACAAGAATTAATGATTCATTAAATGTTTTCCTTAGCAAGAACAATATTAAACAACCAAGCAAACAGGATTTTCTGTAAGAAGAATGTGCTTTGGTTTATTCTCCTTGAGTACAGAAGCAAATAGGAATTCCTTGAAAATGCCTGTTTTTAAAATGAAAGAAAAAAAAGCGTGATATTTCTGTGGTGGAACACCTGAAGACGTAAACGTGTCGTGCTGAACCAGGCAAGTGTGCAGCACAAGGAAACTTCGTATTTTCACAAAATGCCTGTGATTTGTATATCCTTCTTTCTGCATGCAATATTTTGTGTTTCCAAGTCTTTACCCTAAAATTTACATACTTAAGCCCTTGCTTGGTAGCTCCACATTATACCCAAAGTATTAAGACCCCCTGTGTTTAAGACATTTAGTTTATTTTCTGATAGAGTGGAGGCATCTTCTCAGTGACTGTTTTATAGCATACACTTCTAACTCCAGTTCCGATTCCTGTGGTAGGAGATAAGTGTAATGATGAAATAAGAGCACATCCTTATTTTTCTAATTTCCACTGGGAAAGGTATAAGGTGTTTTGTGTTTTAATTTCTGCCTTTTTTATTTGTTTGTTTTTCCCCCAAATCTCTAAAGATTAGTGTCATTTCTTACCTGACAGACCTGATTTTAAATCTAAACAGCTGTTATTCAGAGCAATGCAATAGTGTAGGGGATTTACATATTCCACAGAAATGTAGCTTTCCCTTCAAGACATTTTATCCTGTACTTTTTCCTTGTTATCTGTCTGCTACAACTTTAATGGTAATATATGCACACTGAAGAGTTTCATGGTTTTTTGTGGCAGATTAAACAGCTAGCTTGGTATAAATATTGCCTTCATTGCTTTTCTGAGCAGGAGAGGGCATAATTTCTGGAAGTGAATGTGCTGAACATTTAAAAAAAAATTAAATAAAACAGTGCAAGTGGTAGAAAAGCAGCTATTGAGGTGCCTCACTTACACATCACACTTACACTTGTCCAAAGAGCAGCATTCTCCTGATTATTTACATAAACAGAACCCTAATCTTAAGTCAAAATCCCAACTGACAAGGAAGAAATAAACTTTTAGCTGTGCACTTGTGCCACAGGGCTCAACAAGGCTCTGAGAGTTGAAGAACTGCCCCTTTTTTTATTCTTTCTGTAGATGGGATCATTAATGCCCATGTCCAATTTCTCATCAAGTGGATAGAAATCTAGACTTCCATGTCATCTGCTTTAGTCAGTGAAAACCAATTTACATGGCAGCTTTCATGGCAAATCTTATGCAGGGGAAGGTTCACGTAGGCATGAACGCAAGGGAAAATATGTTCCATGACATACAATTTTTTGGAAAGTTCTGTAAATTAATCCATTTTTTCTAAATCACTGGACTTTCTTAACATGGCTGATCTACAACAGTGAGCAAAGATTAGTCAAGGTAATATAATACCAAAAGAATCTGTGGGATTTTGAGTCTAAAATAATCCTTGTTATATTTAAAATACATTGAAGTCAAATACCTATACCTACATTGTATTTCAAATGTTTGATGATCTTCAATTACCAAATTGTTTTACAACACTTTCATTATGTTCCTTGCCAAAGAAAACAGTCTTATAGATAAAAATACTGCCAGGAGGACTAGAATAAATTCTTTTACCATTCGTGAATTCAAAATCTAAGTCAGGCCAGAAGTGTGATCAATTCACCACTTGATATTAAAGTAACCCTAATTATTCTGAAACAAAACAATTACATTATTAAGGGAATAAAGACATAATTTTCGTAGTGTCTTTTGATGACAAGTGTGTTCCTTGGTACTCTCTGATCAAAATCACTTGCAAAGGATGGCAAATAGATGCATCAAAGTCCTTTAGAGATTAAGTAAACAACAGGAAATATTAAATAGGAGTTACTTTTCCAAAGAATGTAATTTCTTGCACTTAAAGGATGTGGTAATTTAGGTATTCAAGTCACCATTTCTATTTCCAAGTAAATCAACCTTCAAAGTAAGCAAAAGTCTTTGGTGGACTGTGGGAAGCCACACAAGTCACAGTCCTAGTGACAAGAAGTCATTTTACTTGGGGTTACAATGACTTGTTGGCATATATTCTGCATTTTACATGCTGTCCAAGGGGCTATGTGCACTGAAAGAACTCCCCAAGTAATCTGTGAAGCTGAAGACAGCAGCACAGTGGAAAAAAACAAACACAAATATATGTAAGTGATTTAAATATTGCTCTAAAACTGCACGGTGCTACAATAGGAAAACTGTCGAAACTCAAAACCAGTGCAGAATTTAAAAAAAAAAAAAAAGAAGTAAAAAAAGAAAACAAAACAAAGCAAAAGAGACAAAAAACCCCCAACCAAACAAACACCAAAAACAAACAAACAAACAAACCAAACAAAAAAACCCAAAACAAACAAGCAAACAAAAAAAACAATCACTGTGAGGAAAGCAGCAAGAAAGTACAGAAGAAAGTAAATAAGTTTCAGTGTTCCATTTTAAGACTCACAGGCTGGATGGAAGGCAAATGGATACCCGTCAGAAGTTGCAGAGATAAGAATGTTTATATGTAACTCTTAGAAAGCTACAGCCTCTGTGGGAAATTAGCTTAAAACACACATCAAGGAGATTTATATCATAATAGGAAATTAGTGCCAGGATTCTTCTCTTAAAGATATGTTTATCTACAATACAACTCCCAGAAAAGTCAGGGTACACCAAGAGGTGAAACAACATCCTGTAGTCAGGCCGATCTGTCAGCAGTAGTACCAGTATTTTCAAGTTCAAAATAACGGGGAAACAGAAGGCAGACTGTAAAGCAACACAGCAATGAATGAATTCTCATCAGGTTAAAGGTTCAGGCTGAAAAAATCAAAAATGTATTTGGACTTCTAAGATCTGGTTTAGATCTTTTCATGGACCAACAGAAAGTAAGTGCAAAAAAAAAATTTTGATTATTTATTTTACAAAATAACCTTAATTCAACTTTTTCCTGCCATGATTATTAACTAAAGTAGTAAATAATTTTGTTTGGTTTCTGTTCCTTTTTTTTTTTTTAAAGCAACTGAAAATACATTAAACTGAGGGGGACAATGCTGCTTAAGTATATGAGCTTATTTGAACTTTTAACAATGGTGTTGATCTAACACCTCCAATGTGCAAATGCCTTGAATTTACAAGGAAATATTTCCACTCTTACCATTGTTTTTGAACTGCGTCCAGAGACACCAGTTTTAGGGTCTGTCAAACCGGAGCTGTCCAAAATTTCTTAAAAATAGTGTCGTTTCTGCAGGCATTTTTGAACATTCAAGCCATCATTCTTCTACACCTTTTCTTGGCAGTTTGGAAACTTACATAATTCCAAATTGTCT
The DNA here is from genome assembly GCA_013397725.1 of Rhagologus leucostigma. NCBI lineage: Eukaryota > Metazoa > Chordata > Aves > Passeriformes > Rhagologus > Rhagologus leucostigma. Next base: position 266,544 of record VZTD01005094.1, on the reverse strand, counting down.
TGGCAAGCCTGAGACTACAGAAGGACAGCTTCTTGCTGAGATCCTCTCTCTGCACCGCAGGTTTATTTCAGAGATCTTAGGGTGTTCGTGCACTTCGAAAAATCTGCTCATGTACTTTTATTTCCACCATTAAACCCGCTTCTGAGCTGATATTTTGCTTCTATAATAGGTATTTTTCAAAGATGATAGCGTGAACAGAACGTGATCATATTCTTTCATTACGTTACATAACTTCAATTTCAGGCCCTCTGGCTTTCCTAATTCCTGAGCTATGGAATTGGCTGGGGGAAATGATTTCTTCCACGACCCCACTGCTGAAAGGCAAAGCGGTGCTCCTGCCGCAGACCTTTTCTTGCTAAAATAAAGAATCGGTTGCTCACTTGTTCCTTTACTCTTAGAAAATCTTTATTTACAGGACAGTTATCTGAAGTATCTCTAAAAAAGGATAGAAAGAATCGCAATAGAAAGAATGATAGTATTTTAAGCTTGCACTTAGAAGAATGAAACAAAGGCTGATGTTGGAAGGGACACCTGGAAGCATTTTGTTCCTATATTTATTTATTCATTCATTTACACATTTTTTCCTAAGAGTTTCAGTGTAGGAGGATAGTGCTTGTATTAGGCCTCCTATAGTCTTCTTTTCAAAATTTTATGTGGGAATTATCCTCTGCTCATCTCATTGTAAGAAATTGTATCTTCCATAATGACAAAAACCACGTACTCTGCATAATTATGGATACAATGACATCTCCATAAATTTTACAAGATTTCATGCAATCACCACAAAAAAAAAAAAGACTTGTGGAGACCCCCCACTCACATTTTGTGGAATAAAGCACAGAAAATATAGGAACAGACAAGGCAAAACAATTACTTAGTTGAGCTCAGGGAAGGACCAGATTAAGTGAGCAGTAGGTTGGATCCTGTCCATTAAAAAAAAAAATTTTAAAAAAATAGTGGGTTCTCTAACACAACTGATTGAGATTTTGGGATAAAATATGGAACTGCTATGGCAAAGGATATTTGTTACAGTAAGATTTGATCCATATTCATATCTCGGGAGGCCCAGAAATGGAGCTAAATATAGAAGATGTGTATGGAAGAGCACTGCTGATGAAAGTGCGTGCTTTATAAGCTTCCAGATTGTGTCTGGCAATGTTTAACCAGCTCAAGTCAGCCAGCCTGAGACTGTCTTTAAAAAGCAGGGAGGTTGAGAAGTTGATGTCTGCCTTCGTACTAATGTCAGAGACCGCACTTCAAAGCTGATTTGGCACCAAATTGTTACTGAATGTATTTCAGCAGCAATGAAACAGCAGGGGGGAAAATGCCTTTATCCACGTGTCCTGCAGTACCTGCCTTCAGCATTAATATCTATGTCAGCGTCACATGTCTTCACAGGAATGCTGGAGATAACCAGCTAGAAAGTCCTCCAGACAGCACATTTGGAAACATGAACCTTTAGCTGCATCAAGCGATTCTCTCAAGTTTTTTGCAGCACGTTCAAAAAGACCAAAATGAGCAAAGAACTAGGACCGTGTTCTTATAGATGAGAAAATAAAAATAGATCTTCACCAACCCTCCGAAGCAGGAGCAGCCTCTGCACAGCAGGCAGCTCTTTCACTTTGCTCCTGAAAATGCCAATACAGGAATTATATAAAGGAGCACAGAGTGCCCCCAGCAGGAGCCCTTCTCGGAGCATAAAAACACGAGAGGCACATGAGAGAAAGAAATTCTTCCACACCAGACACTTTTAAAGGATTAGATTTTGAGAGATCTGTGAAATCACACAATCGCTGAGGCTGGAAAGGACCTCCAAGATGATGAATTCCAACTTTGACCAATCTCCACCTTGTCAACCAGACCAGAGCACTGAGTGCCACTGTTTCTTGAGCACCTCCCTGAGCCCACTACAAGGCTTGCCATCCCTCTCAGTGAAAAAATTCCTTGTCCCATTATCCCTGATAAGAGAACTGCAGATAAGAGGGGAAATAAACCAAAACAAATTCAGATTAGCAAAAAGCGTCATTTGATTGCTTGCTAGTGGGGAAAAAAATGATCGTATCCATTCAATATCTATCAAGTTTGTGTCTGTCATCTGCAAAAGTAATTACTGGTAGCGGCCACGCTGCTACTGCTTTGAAGTGCTACAGAGCGCAGGAGCTCCTCTAGGAAAACTCCAGAATATTTTACCTGTCTGCTTCTTGCTCACCTCTCAGGCAGAGTCTTTAAACACAGTTCCAGAGCAATGCAAACGGCAGTATATCAAAGGATTGGAGAGGACTGTGCTGCACGTAAAACACAGCTTGGAACTGACAGAGAGAAAAATTGGAAACAACGATTCTCTGAGCAAATAATCTCAACTCATGTTGTTTTCCACCCCTGCAGTTCTCATTTGGGAAGAAGCCAAACAAGCTAATCTAACAGATGTCTGTGCCACTGATTTAAAGTCAAAGGTAGGACACTTCCAATATCCATCTAATTCAAGCAGGGAAGCTTTCTACTGATAGCCACGGAGCAGCACTGAGCCGGTGCTGTCCCTCTAAGCAGGCAGATTGGTGTTTATTGCTCTTACACAGCACTGACTTGTGTAATTCTGAGTGACTTGATGGCTACTGCCCTGAGCAAAACACCGCACTCTTAGGGATAAGCTACAGTTTAAATTTTTTTGGTTTCTTACAGTTTAAATTTCTATTCCACAAATAAATGGAAACAATAAATGAATCTTTAATTTGGTTAATCAGTAATTCAGTTTTCAGTAAGAATCCTTCAGAGGTCATTGCAGATGGAGCGATATTCATGGTTTAGAGATTCAACTCTGTTACAAATGGATTTGCTAACTAAACCTAAGCTAAACCTACCTAGAGTTATGAAAAAAACCCCAAAATACCACAAAAAAAAAAAAATCATATTTTGGTCATATGGCTACAGTTTAAATAAGGCTGACTGGCAAGGTCTTGGCAAACCCTTTCTCTGGTAGCTGAATCGAAACTTTCTATTAAAATAGCATAACACTTAAGAGCTTTGCTTCCAAGCAAAGCCTTTGGGATGTGAATTAAATATAAACTCACAGCTGAGCATGCCCTGGTGACTTCTGTACCTTGAAATCACAGCTCTGAAGAAAGTGTGCATGTTCACTTTGAAGTGCTACGACTTGAAACGAGGGATAAAAATCTAAATAAGAACACCTTCGCTTTCTTGATCTAGGCACACAAGGAAGAAGGAAGATAACTCTGGCACAAAGAGAGGAGCAGCATTTGATTTTCACTTTGGAGTTAGCCATGGCTGAAACAGGTATTCTTTCTGGAGAGAGAAGCCACCACTTTCTTTCCTCTATTTCTTCTCCCCAAGGCACCCTGGAAATCCCATATCTTCTTTTTCTTGTGTCCTTGATACCCTTATTTATTAAGCCTCTTCTTTGAGAGTTCTTTACATTATACCAATATATATTTGTCCAGCAGGGATACTTGCATGGGTATTTTCTTTTTCCTCCACAGTAAATCTTAGAATTTCTATAGGTACTTGCTTTTTGTGGTTTTGGTTGGTTTTGGTTGGTTTTGGTTTGTTTTTTTCTCCTTCCTTCGTATGACAGTGACGTTTGGCTGGATGTTAATTAATATTATTTGGGAGCTGTAAAATTATAAATGTGCTGTTCATAGAAAAGGAAGAGCCTGTTCAACAATGAACAGCCTCATTTATTAAAAAAACAGTCAATTCTCTGGGTAATAATGGCAAAAAAGTCTCTGTATTGTATATGGAACAAAGAAAAAACCTGTGAGAAATTGAGGCATTACACATCTGTAATGCTGTTTTCTTTTTTTATATAAACTTGTATTTGTTTATAGGCTTTTTTTAATGTATGCCATGCCCAAACTAAGAAAATGTAATTAAAAGAAAAGAATCTTAAGGAGTGAGAGAGGGGAAAAAAGAAATTGCATGACCTTTAAAAGACTTTTCTGCCTCAGATGCTGATCGACAAAATGTTCTCGCATTCTTATATATTCGCGTGGCCTCAGGCAGTTCCAATACAGAATTTTCTGTACTTTGTGCTTTCCTACAAATCGGTAATTGGGGCTTGTTGCAGTGTACAAAGTCACAGTAATTTAACATTTTCTGTAAATGCCAGCAGAGGGTTATTCAGTTTCTGCAGGTCCCAAGGTCTTTTATACACCATCCAGCCCAAAACGGTGATGCTACAGGAAACCACAAGGAAAAGCAACGAAAGCCTCCTGCTTGTTCCAAAATTGAGGAAATCTGCTTTAATATGTATTTACGCAGCAGCACTGACAAATATCAATAGCATGAAATTAGCTGCTGATTAACGACATTATTTAGTGGGTTTGACAAAAGCAGGAAGCATTTGAGGTTTTAGTCACTTATCCAGCTGCATCACTTAGCCATGATTTAAATCCTGTGGCTGCTGAGAAGAATGGTTAAGTGACCCAAAAATTTGTCTTCACCTCCTGAAAAAACAACTACCTAAGATTCCACAAAAAAAAAAAAAATTAACTGTGTTAATTGAGAACATAAATGCATAACACTGCTTGCCTCACTTTTTTGAGGTTTTTTTCCCAGGAATAGTGACACTGAGATTTAAAATTAAATGAGAGAAGACACTTACCCTCCTACAGACAGAATAGTGGCAGCTTGCATGGTGGTTTTTCCCTTTTTCACTTGATGTGTTCCACCATTTTCTAATTACCTCTTCAGCCTGCATTATTATATTCTGGAGGTTTCACTGTTTTCTGGACCTGACATGCACTGGTTTGTGCGCTTGCGACTTACTTCTGACTAATATTTTCCCTAAGTGGCAATTTCTGTGTTATGGTCCTCTGTTTCTCCTGAAATTTGAAAGATGCCTACTTTTGTGCTTCTCTGTTGATGGATATTTCAAAATGACAGATATTTTTGACAGAATAGATGAGCAATAAACTACTCAAACTGTCAAAGGCTCAGCAGCCAGGTTTGTATTTGTTTTCACAGCAGGTTAGTGGTAAAGACCTTGATCCATTACCAAGCAGCAGCTTGTGGAGCCTAGGGGAGTGTCCCTTTCAGATTTGGGAATCTGGCAAAGCCACTAAATGTTTATTTCCACTAAAGAAAAATGCTGTGGAATACATTGCTCCTGTTCTCTCTGAACCATCCTTCGTTCTCCATTCATCAGTGGTTCTCAGTTTGCTTTACTTTCACTTCCTATATGTATCCAATGGCACTAAGGCTAATGTTTGTGCCATTAAATATAATTACTTAAATATTTAAACAGTGATAGACACATTTATTCTAGTAACAAACGTATTGAAATAGTCAAGAGAACATTACAATCCGAGTCAAGCATTATTTGGTTTCCATCTCTCTTTAGAGAGACTGTGAAAGTAAATGAAAGAAAAATCCATTTCTACGTTCCTGTTTGAATAGAGCAGTATCCTCCACAGGTTAAATCGGCATTTAATGGATATATTTCACTTATTCTTCTCGTTCTTGTACAGTTCATGTGTGAAACTTGGATATTTCTATCCTTTGCAGTGCTGTTGATTATTTTCCACAGTGAGAAATCCCCTGACCTCCAGGCTTAATTTTGATTTCAATCCCATGGCATCATAATGTTTAAGAGAAAATTATAATTTTTAAAGATATTCACCTCAAAAAATTCTGCTTGTATCCTAAGATTGTGACACAAGACAAAGATATTGATGCTTATTTGGATCCCCTGCGCCTATCTGATTTTTTTAAGATACATCAAGCAATTTAATGACTAAGGAAACATTTATTTGTAAATTTAAGCTGAAAAACTACTTAGAAACATGATATAGTAGCACATGAACAGACTTCCTCTTGCATGGCTTCTTAAAACTCCTTGGTGCTACAGAGAAGCCTCTCTCCTGAAAACCAGGAGTTGCTCCTAAAATTGTAATATTTCTCTAAACTGGCATTACATAAACTTACATAGCCAAGACTTGAGAACAGTGAAAATTTGGTACAAACCAAAATCAAATGCAACTTCCAAAACACAATAATTTTGTAATTTGTTCAACTACAGCTCAGTAGTTTAAAAACCCATTTTAAATGTTTGTCTGGGTTATAGTGAGGACAAGTAGTTGATCGGATATTTTGTCGAGGAGAGTTAGATCCCACAAAAATAAAGCTAGAAATGAGCTTGTCAAGGCCCTAGCATTTTCCTGAATTTTGACCTCTTTCTCTCTCCTTTTTTCTCCCCTGACTCTTGACACAAGGATGCACTATGGCAGAAATAAAATGGCACACTCATCCCACAGTCGGAGGTTTACACCCCTGTTCCTGCAGCTCTCCCTCACGGGAGCACTTCCACTGAAGCTGCAGAATTCCTCAGAGGCAGTTTAGTTCACAGTTTTGAAGGACAGAAAATACTTTTACCATTTAGTTCATCCTGTTGCACAGCCATGGAATTATGATCAGGAGCCATTTTTGAAACTCTCCTTCTTGGTGTTTGGCCTCTCGTGTGTGCCTGTGCGGTTGGTGGCACAAAGGCTCCACAAGCCCTGCACTTGTGAACCCAGTGCTTGTGCTGATAAACTCACCCAAATAGTTTGAATATAATATCTGAGGCTTGTAACTTGCGGTTAAGTGGCTGCTAATTGCATTTTGTCAGCTGAAGACTTGGGCAGGGTGAAGAGAATTGCTTGCAATTGAGCTTACAAATAAGCCTTCAGTCCTTAATTTCATAACATGCACAAAATTTTCAGAATTTAGGTCTTAAGCTAGTCCACCTAATACAAAATAAATCCAGTCATCTCAGTATGCAAAATCTCTCAGTCCTAACTCTTCTTTCCTTTGGAATTGATCGAGTAAGGCTGGACAGGCTCAAATGAGTGCAAGTAGAACATTTCTGTAAATGACCATGAATCCTTATAAGTAATATTTATTTCCGTAGATGTAGATAGATATACAAGCTCTCTCTAGTCTTAATGATTCGTTTTTTTCAGATCCAGGCAGGCAAGAAACCTGTGAAAGATCTGAAAACATCATAAAAACTGATCAGCCTAAATGATTCTGTCTGCCAGAGAGAGATTCTTGCGTGGGTTTTGGATGAAGCATTTGTGGAAGGGGGAGGTGTGAGGGATTTCTGTTGGTTTGATTTTGTCCTGCTTTTTTCTGAAGAAAAATTAATACGAAACATAAACCACACAATTATAACTATATATATATATATGTTGTTTCATTATTAGATATGTTAATTGAATACCTTGATCAAAATTTTGGATTATTGAAGCTGGTAGAAGAATTTAAACTCCTGTATTGTCCTTGAAGTTGAATTGCAAGACGAGTTGAAACCAGCTAATAAAATCCTTGCTTTTTGCACACATTTCAACTAAGATTTTAATGCTCCCACTATGCAAATAAACCAACAGGAGTAATCTCAGGCATTTCCATAAAATCAGGAGAGTGTAGTACTAATTTACAGTATTTCATTTATGAGAAAATATGGTCCTCTACTTAATAATCTGTTGAATTAATTTGCATTGTAAAATAGGCACAGTTTTTCAGAGGCCAACTTCAAAGTATTTCCCCTCTTGGAGAACATTTAGAAGTTTGGGCAATTCTTAGCTGGAAAATGTCAGTCTTTCTGAGATTAGCTGAGCTCCACATGCCCTCACATCTACAGAGCCTGTACAGGTGCCCAGTCAGGAATGGGTATTGCAGCTCTCAGCCATGTTTTTTGGGGTCCCTTTGCTTTCTCCAGAGGGTGAGGATATGTTTCTTTTTACATGATCTCCTTCCCAGATGAAACAGTCAGATATTTACTTCAGCGTTTGCTTTTGCAGCTGAGGTTTTTGTGAGGACTTTTTTTACTAGTTTAACCCACGATGCAGTTTTTTCCCTCCCACAGCAGTAGGTGTTACTCAACACCCTACTTGAGGTTTTGAAACAAGCACCTCAAGGCATGTTTATACCTGAGGACCTTTCAAAATTAGCTTGAAATACTTCTCACAGAGGAATAGGGAACATGTGAGCAATTCCATGTAAGTGTGGCTATGTAATAGCTCTTGTGTTGGGCACGAGGCAAGATAACAGCCCCTGAGGCCTGTGCATCATTTTGACACCCCCTCTTCAACATATTTAAGTGCCTCCAACTGGAAAAGAGCATCCTTTGCGCCTGTGTCGTGTTTGCTGGAAGAGAGAAAAGCTGTGAATCTTTTCGGAACAATTCAAGTAATTAATGTAAGATAATCTATTTTTGTGTGGTGGTTAGTGTGTATTATGTGATGCCGCCACCAGATTCATATCTAATAATAGCTGTTCTTTCCAAGCCTATAAGTACAGAGCACTGCAATTATCATGCTAATAGGTAGTTTAAGAATTGTGCGCATTTTAATGTGCACCATTCAAATTAGACTCTTGTTATTTTTTGATAGGATAGCTGCAAAGATCTAATTGTCCAGGAGCTGAAAAATATTGTACAAAAATCTAGAAGAATGTTATGAAAAATGCAGGGATATATAGGAAAGAACATATTTCTACCACAGCAATAACTAAGGCAGGAGTGATAGGCAATATTATCTATTAGTATATTTGCCCTGTTAAAGGGTTTCCCTCAGCATGATCTTGCGGAGTGCTTCAGTTGACTTGAATTTATATTTATTGAAGTTCAATTCCAAGGTACTTCTTCTTAAAATTAGTCTTACCAAAGGCAACTAAAGTGTGCGGAGAATTACCACAGAGTGAACAATATTTGCACCAAGAATCAAAGCTACAAAAATTTTTCTTTATTCTAAAATCAACTTGTCTAGTTAGGAAATTTTATTTAAGACAAATTTAGCTCGATTCCCCTATCTTTCAACCACTCACACGACCTGGCAATCCCGAAGCTTTCTTTGCAGAAAGAAATCAAACTGCAATTTTAAGAGATACTTCTTGTAGAAAAGGGGTTCTTCCATTCTCGTCACTAACTGTGTTTCATTTTAACAAAATCTCTTGCTTTCCGTGTCTCCATCAATAACAAATGCAGCACAACAAAGTCAGTGTGTCAGTCATAAACAAAAGAATTGGAGTCATCACCGTGCCCTTCATTTACTGAAAAATCTAGATATACTGGATTTTTGGATTCAATCAGCACAAAGTGCTTCCATAGGAACGTAAATATGTTTGCCTGATGTGATTAGCTTTTATATCTTCTTTTGAATTACATGCCTTTTTCCAAACTCTGCTTTTGTCCGCAAATATTATTGCAAAAATATATATTTTTTTAATGTTGGCCCATGTATTTTATTTTGATCAGGCAGAAAGAATTTCTACTTTCCTTCAATTAGAGCAGCAAGTGAGGCTAGAATTTTTCATACCCTGCCTTAATCTCCCACCCATTTGACAATTTTTGAAACATTAAAAATAGACCTAAAATGAAAATCATCATTAATGGCTCTTCTCCATCTACGTGAACAAAAAGTGTGAAAACCCCACATTCAGATTTTTGGGCTTTTAGATGATTTTTTTTTTGTTTGATTGAGTTTTGGGGTCTTTGGGTTTGGGTTTTTTAGGGTTTTTTGTTTGGTTGGTTGGTTTTGTTTTGGTTTTGAGGGTATTTTGTTTGGTTTTCTTTTTAATTTTATTTTATTTTATTGTTTGAGGGGTTTTGTTTGTTTTGTTTTGTATTTCTTTTGATTTCTATTTTATTTTATTTGTTTTGGGAAGGCGATTTGTCCAAAGAATTTAAAATCTTTCTGTTCACATAACCTCAGCTTTTTTTGTGTCAGACAAAAACATTACCCAAAATGTTCACACTGATGGAAAATTACTTGAAATATACAAAAAAAAGTCAATTCTTTTCACATATTTGTCGATTCCTGAGCCCAAGAATGCTCAAGAATGTGACCTCAATAGTGTTTACGAAGATTTGGGATGGAAACGTGTTTCAACACATTTAATTTTTTCACAGAATGGTAAAATGCTTCCTACCCAGATATTAAAGGAAGATATCGAGGCTTCTATTTCTGGAGTTGTGTGTGTGCAGGTTTTAAACACTAAATATGTATTGGATGCCTGTGTTTTGTGGCACATTCAATACCCTTTACATTTCCATTTTCCAGGTCAGTAAAGAAGAAGTTGTCACTGCAGGGGACTCAGAGCAGAATTCGAGGCTCCACATATTCACCACCAGTATTGCAGTCACTCACCTGGTTCCTGTCAAGCAGCAGTACCTAAAAATTTGATTAATTTACACCTCTGTAATTGGAAAAATGCTACTGCCCTCTTCAAATAAACATCACCTTTTTTCAAGAGGTCACTGGAACATCAAACTGGCACATATCCCCGTAAACTCATCAGGAATATAGAAAAAAAATATTTCTATGCTTTCATACATCTCGAAATGCCTCTGGGTTTTGCTGTGATTACTTTTACAAGACACAAGACCTATAGAAGCCTTTTTTGTTTGTTTGGTTGGTTGGTTTTCTAAGACCTGTATATAAAGGTGGCTTCGATGGCATTTATCCATGGAAGACTGTGGTGGGTTGACCTGGCCCATCTGCCAGATATTCACCCAGCCACTGTCTCAAGAGTGAAATTTAACGTATCCTGAAATTCAGTAAACTTGGATGAGTGGTTAACTGCAATTCATTTCAAAAGCCACAACAGTAATCTAGTATTTTCTTGTTCCAACTGAATCAATTTTTCCTTTAGAAAGGGAAGAAAAAAAAAAAAAAATCAGAGCTACACTAAGTCTAAGTTTCTTCAATGCAACACAAATAAAGGGGCTTTAATTTTCTTATTAAATAAAGAATAATAAATTTACAGATTTAAAAAGAGATTTACCAATCTCAATTTTCATATTGTACTTACCTCTTCCGTAATTTTATTTGTCTTGTTTTCATATTTGCTTCATAATTAATTTTCTGAAAACTGGCCTCTTAGATACTCTCTACATTAAATCTATCTGTGCATTTCACTTCTAAGTTGTGGGACAGTAAATAATTCTTAAGGCTGAAGGCTGCTAAGATGCCTGTTTTTCAGACTGTAGCTACAGGTCTCCATTGAACGTAAAAAGCATCCAGTTATTAATGGTTTAAATTCAACAGAAGTGAATTTTCATCTCTTCCAAATATAACTATTTCATGTGATTACATTTTTCATCCAAGCTACATATATTCAGTCAAAAGCATTTCAGGATTTATAGCTCATTTTTACCGTGAACATCTTCTTCTAATTTTCATTTTGCTTTGTTGTTTTTCTTTCCTGCCTTAATATAAAACTTTTTTTTACTTTTTAACAGGGAACCTATGAGTGGAATGAGTTCTCCTCACCTTCATACCTTATTAATAATTTCCACTCATGAGAAAACAGCTGTAAAATGCTGCCTTTCTGAATAAGGAGTGTTCATAAATTTCTTTCCAATAAAATAGTAGACGAAGTCCAGTGGAGTTAAAAATGAATTCCAATACCTATCTAAAACACTCTGTTTTTATTGGTAGAAAACCTTCATCTTCTTCTATGCCTTGTTATAAATAAAATATATTAAAAAGTCCTGAATAAATTTCCGAATAGTTTGGAAACAGAATTTCACTGATTGGTACACCTTGCATAAATAATATCACAGACCTGTGCCAGTGTTTTCACTGAAATTAAAAATGTCCCAGCAGTTTACAAGCAGAGATTCTCATCCTCAGAGTGAGCACATTAAGACTTTTCAAAACGTAATCACTGTGAGCAAGAAAATTTAGGCAATTGCTTTAGGAAAAGCAAGAGTAGTGGAGAGGATGAAGTGGTAGCACAAATGAAATGTCTTCAGCTGTATCGGTATTTTCTAGACTTTTCTAGACTTGCCTTACATTTGAGAATAATTAAGAGGAGTTCTGTACATGTATGTTTCAGTACCAATTTTCTACATTTTCATTTAAAAACTCTATTGAAATTGTAAGAATTCTAGCAATTTTTTAGAAGTTCTATGACAAAAAAAAAAAAAAAAGAAAATTTCAGGAAAAGAAACTTGACCTTCTATGTTTAATGTATGGGTTGCTGCAAAAAGAATATAATATAGGTAGAAATTGGTCCATTTTAATTAATGCCTACATGAATAACAAACAAATGCCAAAAAAATGAGCTTATCCAGTCAATTACTTTGCCAGTCTATTCTGTAATAGGGATGAAAGATGAAGCTGAAAGCTGAAAATGTTACCAATGAATATTACTTTTTCCTAATATCACAGCTAATTCTAGTACAGTCATATTCAACAGGATTAATATCTGTAACTCATTGCATATGATTGTGTAGTCGTGACCCTGCTTAATAACTAGACTGATAGCTGAAATGTGTGCTTTATATTTAGCAAAATTTCATTCTTTTTTTCTCTTTTATATAGTTTCTCTTTTTTTGCTGTACAATTTCTCTCGGTTCCTTTTTTTCTCTTTCCTTTTCAGTTTTTTTGGTTGGTTTTTTTTTACGGTAAGACTTCTGTTACTGTATACAAATTTTCTGACTAGCAATTTCATCTCCAGAAGTGAACATAGGCAACTCCCTATGAGTTGTCGTCAATAAATAACAAACAATGTCAGAAAGGTGTGCATTCATCACCCCTTGTGATAAAACCGTTAATTTTGTTCTGAGGTGGGGAAAAAAAAAAGTGGCATTTCAACTCCCAGTCTCTGACTAAACTGATCGTTTTGAATCTGATGTCTGATGCTTGCAGACTCAATCCATAGAGAGATTTTTTTTTCAGCTGAGTGTAACGTAGTGGTTTGCTGAAAGGTGTAGAAATAATTTTGGCAACTGAAAAGAGAAAACACAGTGTGCAAATACAATTTCGCCACCCAGTATTTTTCAAAACACATTGCACAGATTTCAAATGCATGTGGAATGATGAAATAATTTCAGAAATATAAATGACTACAATTTTTGTGTTTATAAGTAGATGAAAAGAAGGGCTACAATGGATATATCTTTCCTAGTCAATTGACATTTTCTGGGACTATTTTATGGCAGAGAGACTAAAGAGCATGAAATAACCTGTTTGTTCTATTAAACATCAGACAGCTGGAGAGGTTTTTCTTGCTTGTGCTAATTTCTGGGCTTGATTGTTATTTTTGACATGCTCATTGGTCCAGAATGGTAAAAATCCTGGGAACAGATTGAGACATTTCAGTGCTTGGTGATGCCTTTGGTACCTTTTTTTTACTGCTGCTACATCTCTTGGTACTCCAGGAAATCCAGCCATGAGACATATAGTCTTGAAAAGTCACATTTCTTTTCCTGACCACTCAGAGAACTGTTGTCTTTATTTTAAATTTTAAATAAACTAGGTTTAAAATTAGATAGTTAAAAGAAATAAAGACAACAAATATGTGATTCATCTCCCTAGAACATTGCCACATGGTAGCTACAGATCTCTGTGATCAAAACAAAAGGATGTACCTACCTTTCCATATCAACTAAACTAAAATTATATCTAAAATCAAACACCTCCAGAGAAGTAAATTTTTCTTTGAAGATTAAAATTTCCTTATGTAGAATATCTAAAAGAAACTGTTCAGACAGCTTTGGACTCAACTGGAAGGAAATGAAGAAGCTTTTAGGCATAGTTTTATTTGCCTTGTTTTCACATTTGTTTCATAACTGTGAGTAAGTGAAGAAGCAGATTTCAGAAAGGCAAAGCTGTCGTTATTAATTACAAGAGATGTGTAAAGGTAGGTATTCCCCAGACACAAACCTCATTAACCTATGCACCGTCCCATTAACCTAAACTCAGAAACGCTCGTAAGGCAGCCAACAAACAATGGTATTTTGTCTCTGGGCAATAAACAGCTTAAACAGATGAATGTTAATATTTTATTACAAATTTCCAGATGGATATCCTCCATTACCATAAATGTGGAGGAAAAAATAAAGACACAATATGATTTCAGTGAAAATGGTGTTTGCAAGATCATAGACCGAACAAATCTTTTTGATCATGTTTTTCTGGGTGGTCGGAGAACTGACTCACCATGAGCAATTTTACCTACATAAATATCAGTTGAATTGTCTCCATCCTCTCCACTCAAAGTCAGAGTATTCATTCAAAAGGATCCACCAGGACATGTATGGATGTATCATTTGTAGATATGGAAGCAGAGGCCCCAGGGTGGAAAATCAGACCATTATTGGCCGTTTATTTCTCTCTTCAGTAGCCAGTTATACCTGGATTGTACATGACATTCTGCTTGTAAATCTGTTTAGTATACATTCCTGACACAGGTTTTAATGGCTATAAAAGCAAATGCAAAGATAGAGAATGTGTAGCAAACACCCAGGATATAAAAAAAAAAAAAACATTGCTGAGAAAATCAAGTTGAATTTCAGCAGGATTCCAATTGGAAGGAGGAGCAGCTCATAAAAAATGAGTTAAATGTCTTATTGTCTTACATGACTGACAAAACATAGCAGACATTTAGCAAGTTTGGTTCTGCCAGGGTATAAGGACAATAATAATGGAATCATGGAATCATAGAATGGTTTGGGTTGGGAAGGGACCTTAAAACCCATCCAGTCCCACCCCTGCCATGGGCAGGGACACCTTCCACTATCCCAGGTTGCTCCAAGCCCCAATGTCCAGCCTGGTCTTGGACACTGCCAGGGATCCAGGGGCAGACACAGCTTCTCTGGGCACCCTGTGCCAGGGCCTCCCCACCCGCACAGGGAACAATTCCTTCCCAATATCCCATCTATTCCTGCCCTCTGTCAATTCAAATCCATTCCTGTCTTGTCCTGTCACTCCAAGTCCTTGTAAATTGTGTCTCTCCATGCTTCTTGCCAGGTGCTGGGAAGCTGCAATAAGGTCACAGCAGATCTCAGTTATGAGGAGCTTTTAAATGACCTTTACAAGGGTAAAAATAATATTAACAATGTAATATTTTGAGTCAGATAGTGAATGTTCAAGTTGTATGGCTTTTTTTTTTTTCGTTTCAGAGTTATATTTCAGGTTTGGGAATGCACACAGGCTCTTGGCATTTCCCTGCACTTCCATCCCTCCTGGTGGGAAAGATTAATTTGAACAGACAGATCACTAGTGGGACCAGGCAAGGAAAGACTCCTGGATCACCTGGTGGGAAAACAGCAGCTTGGATCATCTAGAGAGGAGGGAACTGGGAACTAAAAGGAGTTACATCACACGAGGCCCACAAACAAGATTTGAGAAATTTCTACATCTCTTTGTTCAGCATCTGGAGAGGGGACAGAGAGAAAACATTTAATTGCCACACGCCACTCCATCCTGAGCTCTACCACACACCACCCTTTAAACACAATGAAAATGTTGCTCTAGGTGCAGTAACAACACTTTTAAAACATTCTGCACATATTTAGAAACCAACAATAGCCACTTACTGAGAATTTTTTTATTGCCATCACTTAAACCTTGAATGACTAAAAATCGTGAGCAATTTCAAGCAAAATGCCTTTTACTGTGCTTCTACTTAACCTGGTGTTCAGAATTCCCAGGCAATTATTCAGTGAGTCTCTAATATTGCTGAACTTTCTACTGTCATCTGGTCAGAAAAAAATATTCACAGGAAAAAACTATACAAATGAAAGCAAAATAGCCTGGCTAAATGCAATGATATCTAATCAGAATAGTCACTATTCTATTTTCTTTAATTTTGATCAATTTATTAAAGCTTTCTGACATGAAGAAACTTGTTGTTTGGGTTTTTTTTTAAATATTAGATATTTCTAAATAAACTAGTGAAATATTTTGGGGTTTTGGGGTTTTTCTTTCTTAACCAGGTGAAATTAAATGGAAAAATGTCTGATTTTTGTGATTACATAAGTTATGGTTTAAAAATGAATGTAGAGCATAAAAAAAACCTTGAGTATGGCTATACTGGAGTAGAGAAGCATAGGCTGTATTTTTTTCACATATATCTTCTCCACCTTCAAGAATTTGTGCTCAAGCACTTGGACCCAGATGTAGATGCAAATTACTGTGTTTTACACCTTCTAATGAATATTTTTCCTATTAATTTGCCTCGTGGATTTCTGAGGGTATTAATATCATTGGCATCCGGAACATCCTGTGGCAACGAACTCCCCAGTTTAACCACACATTTTGTAAACTTCTTTTTTGTTTTAAACCACCTGCCTGGTCACTTCATGTGATGCCCCCAGCAGTTATACTATGAGGAACAGAGAATAATTCCAGCTCATTGGTCTTCCCTGTGCCACTCATTTTATTTAACCTCTACTGTATTCCACACCAGTTTTCCTTTCCAGACTGAAAAGCCTTAATGTATTTTATCTTTTCACACAAGTTTTTCTCAAAGTCTGGTATTTTATTCATCTGCATACTTTTTCTTTCTTTTTCAAGCAAAGGAGAGCAGAAATAAATTGTGTTCTGATATCAGCTATACAAGGCTAACACAGATCTCCCTGACGCACGTAAGTTAACTGCATAGACACTCTGAAAGTTGTAATTTCCAAAATGCAAAGTGTTTTACTTGAGAAATATCCTAAGAAGGCTGCTTGCAGTCCAGAAAAGCAGTTAGGAAAAGGATTATTTTTCCTTTGGCTTCAGCGAGGTCATTTATGTTCTTCAAGTTAAACACATACACAAAATTTTTATAGGTCATGAAGTACTCAGCATTTTTCAAACAATATATATAGGAAACAGTCTTTTTCCTACAGCTAGATCTTAGAAAAGTTCTCAAAGGTTTTTCCAGGAGGTCAGAAGAAAGAAATAAAATTTAAAAAAAAAATTAAAAAAAAAATGAAACTGAAGGATAATTCACACAAAAGAAAGGTAAGTATATAGCCAAGATCATTACAGTGATGATGAAGTATAGATAATGAGATTTGTGAAGACTGAGTATGCAAATTATAGCTACTGGACAGCTAAAAAGCAAAAGAGGAAAAATAATTAACGCTCAGTTTGCATACCTCAGAAATACATGTCTTTTTTCCATGGTGTCTTTCGTTAGGGTCAGTGGCTTGAGAGGGTAATCATGAGCATGGAAGAGCTGCTGATTCCTAATCCATGTAGTGATAAGCTGTGGCTAACTTGGGCAAACCAGCAGTGCAGCCACCACCCTCGGGGCTGTTTCTCACTAAATCTCTGCTGTCGAAGCTCTGGCACAGGCAGAGATTAATTTCTGCTGCACCTTGGTATGGGCCAAATCTCCACCTTGAGCTGTGATCTTCCCATCACTGCTTTCTTTCCCAGGGTTTCTTCACCTCATCATATCAGTACTCCTTTTTCTCTGAATCTTTGAGAGTTTCACTTTCTTTCCATCTGTTACAAACTGTGGTCAGCTCATCAGTCTGGCCTTTCCTTCTCCCCACTGAAACAAAAAGTTTTAAGGCTCACAGCAAAAAGCTGTTGGACGAACATTCCTAATAACAATTTTGGGTCAAAATTTGGAACATATCGGGAATTTATTTCCCACAGACATTTTCAAAAACCCAACAATTTTCAGGCATTTATATACACTTTAACATCCAAGATTTTTCACAGACACTATCAAAAGTCTGCCCAATGTCGTGCATCATGGTATAGGTGTTTTGTTTCTTTTAATTACAACCAGAACATCCCATCTATCTTTGTTTAATGGATACACCAAGTTTTATCCAGGTAAATAGTGCTTTATTAAATTAGTTGTCCTGGTTAAACAATTACCATTAAGTTTCTGGGGTGTACAAACCCATGAAGTGGCTCCCTTACTGCAGCTGCAATGTATTAATCAAGTTTTCTGGGGTGAACAGGCCTTTGACTTCTTAACTTTCTCAAGATATCTTTCTTGTTCTATGACATCTAATTCATCTCTAGCTAGATGAGAACCTTTAAACCATTCTTTACTGAATTTTTTTCTTCAGCTGTTGACTGAGTTCTCTGAGGGGTGTGGGTCCATGGAGTTCCTTTTCTCAGGTGCAGTGAGGTAATTTCTCAGGGTTTTCTAGTGACACTCAGCCAACACAGATCTAAATCAAAACCAGCAAAAATAACACAGTTGAACATTGCTTAACTGATTAAACAGAGTTCATTAAAAATTTTTTAAAGAATCACGAAACTGCTGGCTAACTGGGATACAACTCATTGTCGCCACCTTCAAACTAACCAGGCTTCAGATCCTGCATGCTTTCTTGCAGACAGACCAAAATTAAAGCAGTAATTATGGCTTCTCCTTTGCTTCCTTCTGTACAATCAGGGTCAGGATCACAGCTTGATGGGAATTTGTCTGGACTGTGGGATTGGCCATGGGTGGTTCTGCAGAAAGAGCTGAGGAAACGCTCACAGCTGAAAGGTAAATGGACACAATTCATTGCTATGGAAAGACCTGAATTCCTGTACAGGGTAAGAGTCTAAATCAGGTAATTTTTTTCCACAAAACCCATCTGGACCAATTAGGCCCATTCCAGAGTGAACATATCAAAGCAGCTTTAGGACCAGAGCTGTTTGATTGTCTCAGGGGAACATCAGGGCTTGGGAGTGCTGTGAGTACTCGGTTTTGAAGCCATATTCGTAGCCTGTTCCTAGATGCGCCTATCAAAAAAGTGTTACTCAGACAACACAGACACTGCTGGATGAAAGCTAGGAGCAACGTGCATCTTAAAACTTATTTTGCAGTTATGTTTTAGTGGTATTATTTATTTAAATATACACACATATATTTTTCAGTGTATTTCAGCTGCCTAGGTTTGCAATTGTGCCTGCTGCCTGATTTAAAACCAAAATGAAATAAAGTATTTCAGGGAAAAAAAAAAAAAGAAAATTTAAGCAGATTTTCTTGGCTTGCACAAATCATCTTTTTGTGTTCTTCCATACCATTCATTCTCAACATTAACTTTGAACATCTTTGATTATTGAGGTTAAAGTAGACTATTTTAGGATTTAAGTGCAGTTAGTTAAATAATACAATATTAAGTACCTCCAGAGCTTTACAGTGCAGAAGCTTATCACAGTTAGAATAATTGAAAGATTAAGGTGCAGTTACCAATGACAATTCTCTGTGATTACATGTCAGGTTGTTTGAAGGACGATGCTGAATGACGGGAAGAAGAAACTTTTCAAATATATACATTTTATATTCAACTTCTTAATCCATCAGCTAAGCAATACAAATTTTTAGCCAATACTTGGATTTCTTGTAATGTTTCTCGCATGTTAACTTTGAAAAAAATGCCTTGCAGCCGTTTCTGCCATTCGTGTTTCTTGTATCACAAGATTTTAGATCTTCAGAGCAAAACCAGGATGATTTAAAAAAAAAAAACATCTGAGGAAGTAAGGAAATCATTCGATCTGGGTGAATTTTGGTGAATGTGTGCCAAGCCTCAGTGCACTGACCTGTTCCTGGAGCTGCACAAGCCACGGGAGACCGTGTGCTGCTTCTTGGTATGGGTCAATCAACAATTTAATCATCTCACCAGCTCTGCCAGTTGGGTCTCAGCTGAGGGGGCAGAGGGGCAGAATCCTCCCTGCCCTTCTGCCCATGTTGGGGCTCAGCCCAGCACAGGACGGGTTTGGGGTCCCAGCACAGGGGAATTTGGGGTCCCAGCTCAGGGGGGTTTGGGGTCCCAGCTCAGGGGGTTTGGGGTCTCAGCACAGGGGGGTTTGGGGTCCCTGCTCAGGGGGTTTGGCATCCCAGGTCTCCCCCACAGCACCTCCGAGGCTCCTCCCAGGGCTGCTCCATCTGCTCAGCCCCAGCCTGGATCCAGCCCGGGGCTGCTCTGACCCAGGGGCAGCACCAGCCCCTGGCCTGGTTAACCCTCATGAGACCCCCATGGGTCACTCCTCGGGATGTCCAGGTCCCTCTGGATGCCATCCTGTCCTTCAGGAGTGTCACTGCACCCTCAGTTTGGTGCCACCTGCAAACCTGCAGAGGGTGCCTCGGTGTCTCCATCTGTGTCATTGATGCAGATATTAAATCACACTGGTCCCAATATATCAGCTGCCTAATTGTCTATCAAATCATTTTGAGAGCTGGTTCAAATATAGACTTTGCCCTTCAGACACAGGCTCTTAAAAATCTACCTTTAAACAAGATACATGCAAAGGAAAATAAAGCTTTTGTTAAATGCACTTTGAAGTTTCAGAACTGCACTTGTCACACTTATCTTAGAAATAGCTTCTGCTACACTGTCCGTGGTAGGAACAGTCAAATTCTTGTACCTGACTTGTGTTCAAGGTACAGAAATGTTCCTATACAGCAAACAACAAGTGTTGTACATCATATTCTGCTGCTGTTTTCCCGGGTGACCCGGACAATATTTTTCTCTTCCGATGCATCAGTTTGTCTGGCTGCAAACTCGAAACTGAGATGGAAAATGCTTTTATTAATCAGATAAAAATCTGCATATTAAAAACCAAAGCAAGGCCCGATACAAGACACAGGTGACTACTAGTCAGGACTATAGAGTTGAGTAACTGACTTCTGATTTCACTGGAGCTTTGGTAGAGGTTAAACAAGGACACCACAGGTTAAAAGCAGAAACACAGCCTTACAAATAAACTTTCTCATCAAAATGTTGACGGTTTAAGGAGCAACTGTGAAGGTTTGAGATCACAATTTCAGACTGACATGCCTCATATCCCACACTTGTGCATTTGGCTCTAATTTTCTCTTTTGGATATGGTCCTAATGACTATTCGTTTATATTGTGGTCCAATATATTCTCTAAAAGTAGTGCCTTCATTTTCTTAATCTAATTAATAAATGGCATGATATGCCATGATAGACTGTGATTACATATTGCATTCCATTGACAATTGCACATGTGTATCAAGGTTAGACTGTTTTAAAGTTAACTCTACTCCTGGTCAAATTTTAGCATCTCTACCTGAATAAAGACAAAAAACCACCTGATATTTACAAATATTATGTCACTTTGTGAAATAGAAGCCATAAGACACTTATTGAAAAAAATAACTCCCTTTAACTCCGTATTTCACCCAATAAATTCAGCTGCAGGTATTCTTCCTTTAGATGCATCATATTAGAGAGGTTAAATAAGAGTTGTGTCACATTACTGGTATAAAAGTATTGAAGCGTGAGGGTTTTTTTCAGAAAGAAATCTTTTTCTTCAACTCTTCAATTTATGCAGCAGAATGAGCCAGGATGATACATGGCCCATAAAAACAGGAAGAATTTAATGCTGCTTTCTCACTGCAACGTTAAGTCATATTTCCATATTCGCTGTCAGTACTTGAAACTTGTTACTGGAATGAAAATCTGACTGCCTTCTACAAAGACAAAAAATTGCAGGTGTTACAGGCAGAAAATGAAATAAATAGGTTATTTTCTGTTTTCAAAATATGGTGGTGGTCCCATATCAATCACATACTAGTTTGGAGATCATGTAAAATAACAGAAATTGTTTTCCTGATATATAGTACTTGGGATTTCCCTAGACATATTTCACGGCATTCAGTAAATAGTATATTTCCAGGTCAAGTTTAGTAAATTTAAGAAAAATACCCGTATAGGACAATAGAAGGCAAAATTAGGATCAGCACTTGAATTGATGCATATATTTAATTATCAGTTTATTTATTGATTCTTACATAGAAAAAAAACAAACAAACAAGCAAGGTTATTCTGCTTCACAAGGGTTAAGATATATCTTTCCTTCCCAAGCAAGAAGAAAATTTTCAAGATTCACAAAATAAAAGAGAAATCTGATGACTAGAAAGGCAGATAGTGTGCTGAGCTCCTTTGGAGTCCAGGGTCCTTTCAGGAGTCAGTTCAATTCATGGTGCCACAGCAGAATCCCCAGGCCCCTCTATCCCATTTGCAGAGAAGGGGCAAAAAAAATTAGTCTTCCATCTAAAGAGCCACCTATATTGATCATTTAAAAATTTGGAGTACTTGGGGAAGGTTTTTGATCGTTTGAGTATCAAAAAAATCTGCCAAAGCAAGATTAATGCAAGTACATCCCTCCTTTTGAATCCTATGCTAATTTTCTTTTTAAAAATGTCAGGTTAAAAGGACAAATGTTGACAAGGGCACTCAGAAAGTTTCATCCATCTCCAGAAAAACACTCAGCTGGAAAAAGCCTAAAGAGTGCCTGAATGGTACCTGAAAAAAATTATCTGAGGCGAATAGAAAGTCTTTTCAAGGTGGCTTAAAAGTTGACCACAAGAGATTACAATTATCCAAGTATTATACCTAGCACAGGGGAAAATAGGCTTTCAGGAAGGACCTCGTGAGTTGTCACCTTGAGGAAGTTCAGCCCCAGCTTTCTGATTAATATATCTGTAGCGCAGCCAATGCACAGGCCTTTGATAAATCTGATTATTACTGTATCAAATAAATGGCTCATTTATCAGGCTTTTTTTGTAGCTTGCCTGAGCTTATACGCGTGCCCATGGAAGATAATCACACACAGAGCTTGCAGCAAAACAAATTGGTTTGTTCTTGCTGGCGTAGTAATTAGGTGAAGTTGGGGGGAGGAAGACCAAGGGTTCAGAGTGTGAGTAGTACTGAGTGATCCAAAAAGGAAAAACGGAACCAAAATTGCTCCTGACTGAAGAGCATTATTGGAGTTAAAAGCTTGCAATTGAGCAAAAAAATTAATTTCTTGACAAGCACTCAGAAAAAGCTAAAATATATATAAAAGCACGGCTATTTCCTGGCCCATTACCAAAGTAGAAGCAATATCTTAATTTTCATACAGGATTTGTAGGCATTTTGTACTGGTGTCCACCATGCAGCAAATCTCCCACACTGTGGGTTTAGCTGACATTTGAGGGTATCTGTACAAAGAAATGCCAAAATATGGCCTCCTAATGACTCTTCCATGGATTTTGTGTTGTGTTTCCACACCAGTTTCTAGTCTTTTTCATCCGTGCTGTGTAAATAGCTAAGCACCACAAAAGCTAGATGAATTGGGAAACTTCAGCTAAAGCCAAATGAGAGAAGGTGAAACAAGACCTCCAGGACAGAGCAGCAAAATCAAATGGGATGAGGAATGGCTACAGGCTGGGTGCCAGTAGTCAGCCGTCTCTGATTTTGAGATAAAACCTCTTCCCTTGCCTCAGCTGAGGCTGATTTACACTGTTTTTCCACTATTTACAATCACTTTCTGAATTTTCTATTGTGTCAAACCATTTTCCATGCCAGGAGGTTTGGGAGGCCCCACAGGCCGCTCCACCTCCAGCAGAATCTTGCTTTTGTGGTATTCAGTACTCGTTCCTCCTCACTTTTCACTCTAGAAAAATACTTCATCAAATTGTGTTCATTCAGCTGGACATCTCAAATTCTTCTACCAGTGACCCATTCACTTTGTTATCCATTACTGCACATGTGGAAAAATTACCAGCAAAGATCTGGAGCTGTGTTCAGCTTTTGGGTACTTCCACAATGCAGAGAAAGTAAAGCTTGCTCAGAAAAGGAGCAAGCAGAAAAATGGCAAAATGTGTTCCTTTTTCTACAGGAGACTCCCTCTCTTCATTCCCTTCCCATCACTGAGCTCAGATCATCATAGTGACCATCAGTTTTCTTCTCAACATTTGAAAAAAGAACAAAAACCCAAACAAATCCCAATAAATCACTATTATTTATACTATTCATACTCACACTCGCTTTATAATTGATTCTTTCTACAGATTTTTGTGACTGAGAAACATTGCCGTGTAATAGCACCTTTTATGCGCTTTTTACTGCCTTGACAGTAACCTGCTAAAGGGTTTCATTATACATGAAGTTTCTTTTTTTAAAAGTTAATCCCTGCATTTTAGGTCATAGTTCTTGTCCACAGCATTCCTAAAATTTCAAAAGTCATTGAAATTGTGAACACAACTGGGAAATTTACCAGTTTCTGGTCTATTCATCTCTCTTTCTCTAATTGTATAAAAAGGTGATGCAGAGAGTCCTAAGTGATGTCGTGCAACATGGTGCAATGGTGTGAGGCAATTCAAAGATCCAGAATAAACTCCTGGAGTTTATCCAGCCCATCCTCCAGCCCAAATCAAATAACTCATAGTAAAATTGTTGCTGTACTGAATAAAGAGATGCAGCATTCCAAGGCGAGTTCTGCTATGACTGCATTTTAACAAAGAGCTCTGTGTTCTTCTGATCACTTCATCCTCCCTCTGTCTCAGCTTCCCCTGCCATCTGTTGACTGCAAATTTCTGAAATAATCTTTGTCTCTTTCAGAACTTAAAGAAGAAAGGAGTAAAGAGAGATCCCAGAGATTATCCCCAAATGAAAACTCTCCATCAGACTGAAGGAAGTTTTTTGCAAAAACAAACAGAAAGTCTTGTCTGTTCCTTGAAGGTGAACAATTTGGAAGAAATTTTTGTTAAGATGCTACACTAATACATTCCTTTATGCCAGGAAGAGGTGTAAAGCAGCACAGCACACACCACTGCAGCAGGCAGTGGGCACACATATTTATGTTCAGAAACGTGTGTGTCAGTGCTGCACCTTCTGACAATTACACACAGCCCAAAGGCAGTGAGATATCATGGTACCAAGCAGGTACAGGGCACCTGGCTTATAAAACTAATAAATAATGCAACTTGAAAATTGTGGAACCTAACAGCCAACAAGCAACGTGGCAGAGCTGACAAGCACAGCACAGAAAGCAGCTTGTTTAGAACACGACTTATGTAGAAATAATCTTTCACACTCTGCCTGAATTTTCCCCTTGCTCACCTACAAGATTCTGGAAATCATAGTGTGTTTAAATATTTAACCGTACAGGCACTTTAGCAGCGTTGGGAAATGAAGACAAATTGCAGCTCGCTGACAGCTCTTCTCTCCATTCACAGGGCCTGTAATGGAGAATGCTCAGCTTTAATTGCACCTGCACGAATACAGAACAGCGGTCAGCCCCAAAACCGGGAGATGTTCTCGATGCACACTGCCAGCGATAAGTAAACAACATATCTGTGGGATAAAAAAAATCTCATTTAGGCAATACTAATCACCAGCTGTGCGTTTGCAGGTAGTGAAAGCCCTCTGAAATAATAGGCAGTCACAGCACGTTGCCAGGTGTGGAATAATAAAGGTATAAAAGCTACTTGGGTCAGCTTTGACTTGGTACATTTTTATTTCTTTCTTTTTTTTTTTTTTTCCTGAACTACTGAATAAAAAAGTCAAAGAATTGAGCGCTGAACTCTTTGGGAGGTCACAAAGCAGCATTTTCTTTTTTTTTCTGAAGTCTACTGTGTCTTTCTACGTTCACCAAAAACCCACAAGATCCAGCAAATTAGCTGGTGCCACTCTTGTCTTACTCCTTTAGTTTATCATCGTATAGACCTTTCTTCTTTCTTTATCTGTTTCTTTCTTTTTTGCTTTTCCTTGACTTTCTGAGTGTTTGGCTGGTATTATAAGACAAAACAAGTAATATTAACCTTTGGAGTGAGTTCAGTACGTATTTGAGCAATGAAAACATTAGGTTTTCCTTCGCTTTTCCACAATATATGCACTACTTGGGCTTTACTGTCTCTGTGCAGGCTCAAATTGATGAGCAGCTTTATAGAATTTACCAATAATTGTGCAACATTTTTCATTGCCTACGTATGCAGTATAAAAATCTTGTTATGTGAATTAGGTGGCAAAATAACAATCCTGTAATTCTGTGGTAGTTTTTATTTGCCAGATGAAAGAGTTTGAGGTAGGTTTAATTAATATTTATTTATCTATCTATCTACTTCTTTTTTCTCAGAAATTTTCACTGAGGTTTGTAGCTAGTCCCCTCTCTAAAAATATCAGCAACCTGGGAAAATTGGAAAGTTCTCTGGTGTGACCTGAGTGAGAAAACAACTCTCTTATTCTCTGATCTGAAGAAACAAACTCCAATGTTTGGAGCGGACAGTAGGTTTCAGAGGGACACTCTGTTAAGTAGTAGTGTACACACAGTGGTTTTAGGAGGTGTATAAGTGGTTTTAAGTAGTTAGAATCTGTGTTAATAGCTACCAGGAATTTTTTTTTTTTAAAAAAAGGTATAGATGCTGGCAAAATGCACAGGGAACACATGAGGTGATTCATGCATTGCTGCACCTGTGACTGTCTCTACTATGAGGTACTCCCCATCTTAAATACTGAAGATAAGCTTATTTTAGCAGTATTTAATAATGAACAAAGTAGATCTAACATGGCAGAAAGCAATGATTTCACAGATTAAGTATAACTTAGATATTAGCTGACAGTTTCTTTTCCTTTTCCCTAATTTTTTTCCAAAGAAAATGACTTTCAATTATATTTGTTATTTTATTTCTAAAGGAAAATAAAAGATATTTCTGCACTATGCATTATAATTAAAACAAATTTTTAGAAAAGAAGTGTTTTTCCTTTTTACATTAAAAGCTATTAAGGATTAGCTCTTTGATCTTCAAATATTCTTCCCTCAAAATAACTCTCTAAATTATATCTCTTGTTCTGCTAAAATTCATCATCCTGTAATTATTGCTTTTCTGCAGAAGCTGTTTGTAGGTCCCTGGCACTAAACTGCCTGTGACACACTGCAAAACCAATTTTACATATTCTTTGTGTTTCGTAACTTTCCATCCAGTGTTAATGAATGGGTTCCAAAAGAGAAAAATAATTATGCCGTGTAGGTGCATGTTCAAAGGTGACAAAGGTTCAGTGCTGTTTATTGAGGGATAAATCCACAGAAGAACTAAGGAAGGTACAGAATGAGGTGTCCAAATAAAAGAGAAAAAAAAGGTCAGTGAGTTTCTAAAGGCTTTTTTTAGCTGCGCATTAACTGCTATTTCTTTTTGGTGTATGGGAATGCCTTTAGACCTGATGAAAAGCACAAGGACCTGGTGGCAGACTGGCAGGGGTTTAAAGGCCCTTTTTGGGAAATTAATCACAGAATAAGACTGAGATAGGTTGGCTGGCAGAATGCCATTCCCGTGGTTGTCTAAAGCTTTTTTAAGAGGTCGGGAAGAAGGGGGTTCAGCTTTCAGCCTCTGCTCTGCTGGAGCCTTGGGCAGCACCACAGAATGCTCCTCTTGGAGCTGGTCAGAGCTGGGGCAGGACTAAATGGTGAGAGGGGTTGGAATATTTGTATGCCCTTCTCCTCACCTGGTTTGTAATACCAGCAAGCTAAAACTTACTTCTCTCTCACTTCTTTTGCTTTTGGGCTCAATAAGAGCTTTTTATGGATTTTGCTGATAACTTAAAAACTTCTTTCAAGCTAAAGTTCCACTGAGTCCAGGATTCTCACTGGCACATTTATCCACGAGTTCCTTTATGATTTACCAACCCAAATCCACCTATTTTCCACCTGACCTGAGACTCCTGGTGTTGTTGTCCTGCAGACACACCAAGGAAAAATAACTACTAAAGAAAGAGCAGAAAATATTCTGTGAATTTACTTACCAATAAAAGCTACATTTACTCATTCCATCGCTTTTAGAACTGTAAACTGAATTCTGATATCATCTTTAATTCTCATGGCAACATTACTCAAGCATCTCTGCAACACTTTGCTGTCTGTATTCCTTTTTTACCAGAAGGTATTGACTTTATAGCTGTATTGTCTCTGGATTTTTCTGAGACAACGCTTTAGCCTCTTAACAGACAGAATATCTATTAGTTCCAGCACTTTCACAAAAAATGGGTTAATATTTGGCATTTTCTGGAAAAGGCTGACATTATAATAACACACATTAATCAAAGGGTGATAATTAGAGTCTGGAAAACTGTTTATGGAAATAATTTATCCACTTAAATGGGCTGCAATTATGAAAGTGCCCATATGCCGTAGCAAGCATTGTATAATGTGGACATAAATGGGGAGCACCTGCTTTGAAAAATAACTTTGGAAGATTTTTGCTAACCAAAATCCATACACAGATTGGACAGTAGGAGCAGAGCACTGAGTGAAAAAGAGTTTATGAACATTTTTAAATTTCCTTAATTTTATTATTCATTGTCTATTCTTTTTAAGCACTTATTTTTGAGTTCTGTGCAGCACCATGTTGACGGCCTACACTGGTATTCCCACTGCAGTTCTTAAAGAAAATGATGCTGACCTTCCAAGGAGAAAAGGAGAAATGGCCAATAAACTGTTTTTTCTGATATCTTCAGATCACAGGAAATGGTAGAAACTCAAATTAGCCTTAAAAAAAAATTGTTCCTCGCTCTCAAGTAAAATGAAATTATGTGGTATCATCATGGAGCACAGACTGTGCAAAAAGCCTATGCAGAGAAAAAGAAGAAAAAAGAGACTTTGCAATGGCTTGTTCTCATCACTGCAGCAAATTAGTCCTGACTATTGTGAAATGAGAGGTGTCTTAACCCTAACAGCTTCTTCCCTCACACATAAAGATAAAGCAGATCCCCATTTCTTAGAGAAAATCACAAGTTTTTCCATTAAGTAGAGGGTTTTGTCCTATCTGATCGCATCCAAGCAGGAGTTCTATGCAGACACCTCTCCAGGTAACCAGTTAGGCACCACTCTTTTTTCTGGGAGCAGCGAAAAACAACACTTTGTTGATTTAATCACCTCACTGCTAAAAAATATGGGGTTTTTTTTTGATAAAGAAATATGGGCAGTAACTATAAATTGGCTGGATCAGAGTATGCAAAACCCAAGCAAAACTGCTAAAACCTTCCAGGACTTAGAAAGGATGAATTAGAAGATCAAGCCTTTTGTATTTATTTTACCTATATTATTAGCATGATGTATATTTGCTATTCTACATTTGCAAAGGACTTTGAAATAGCTGAAAATGAAAATATTTGGTGGTCAAAATACACAGACACTTAGGATCACTTTGTGATCTCTGGAGGTTTTCTTGTGCTTTTTTCTGTGAGAGACTGAAATATTAATGTTTAATGACTCAAATAATCAGCCTTTTACCAAAGCAGCAGGTGCTTTGCTGAGGTTGGGTTTACCCCAGCTGAAGGGCAGGAGGGGAGTTTTTGAGTGTGTGATGGTGAAACCTCTGATCTGCTTAAGAACAACCCAGGGGCTGAGGGATGAGCACCCACCACTGCCAGAATGACCACAACAAACCTGGGGTTTGAGCCAGATAAGGGCAAAAGCCGATAAGAAACAGATCCTGAGAGGTGGGATAATGCTTTTTTTTCATGCTGATGCCTCATCCTGATGAGGCTCGGGTGTAAAATTCTCCCTCAGGGAAAGCATCAGGACACTCACAGAGAGGGCTGAAGGTTTTCATCCCTTCTGATGGGGCATAACTGGTCCAAATACAGTTCTGTGAGAGGCAGAGTGATGTCTTAGAAGGTGTCATAAAACATCAGAGCTCCCCACTTTGACCACAGACATCAAAATTGCAACAATCAAGTCTAACTGCTGGATCCAAGGGTGGTGAGACCTTTCCACTATCTACTCCTTTGTTTCTTTCTTTCTTCTACTTTTATATTTTCTTAAGTGGTATCTTTATACTTTTGTGCTGCTATATTTCTATAGTTAATAACTAAAGTGGCTACATACCTCCTTTCCATTGCAAACAAATTCTTCTAAAATAAGCTGCCCTGTCTATCTGTCTGTCTGTCTGTCTGTCTGTCTGTCTATCTATCTATCTATCTACACATCTATCCATCTACCTATCTATCTATCTATCTATCTATCTATCTATCTATCTATCTACACCAGCCATTCAATGTCATTTCACTCCAATGCACCCCAAGAGATCTGTTAACAAAAACCTCACTTCCCTCACCTTCAGAGGTGGGTTCCATCAGCCTTCTCCCACTGTTTAGGAAGAACTGTTCGGCAGAAACATCCACATTTTTGGTGCTTTGGAGATGGAAAAGCCTTTTTCGTGAGACTGTCTCCAGAAGTTCTTGTTAGTCTAGTCATGGATTGTATCGTAATTCTCTTCTCTGTGACCGCAGTCATATCTCCTCTGTTTGCTCTATTTCATTGTGGGCTGTTTAATAGGGTTTTAATATTTTTTATTCCATAGACTGGCTTCTGGACACCCTTGCTATCTGCCACCCAAAACCCTTCAAATCAAGATAGAGGTGTTTGACTTCACCTTGTGACACTTTAAAGTGGCTCCTCCACTTTTGTCTTTCGTTTCTCTCACTTGGCTGAACTCATGGGTGGGTCTGGGGAGAAAAGGGAAAAGAAAGAACATCGCTCAAATCCATAAGGAGAAATAATTCTTGCACTGGTTCTCCTCATGCAGATCCCGAGTGTGTTCTGACCTCTGGACCACTGAAGCAACTGCTCACCTCTATGGTCTTGTGTTCTAATGTCCATTAAAAAAACCCAAAACAAACAAACAAACAAAAAAATCCTAAAACAACCAACCAGAAAAAAAAACACCAAAAAAACCCTCAAAACAAACCCCCAAATAAACAAACAAACAAAAAACCCAAAAGAAACAAAAAAAAACCAAAACCAAAACCAGAAAATGACCAAAAAATCCAAACAAACAAAAACAACAACAAAAAAACCCACACCAAACTGTCAGGAATTCAAACACTCTTTTGTATTACTTGGATGCCACAAGTTGGTAACACCTCAGGCTGCAAAAGGGTTTATTGATGCGAAAAGCACTTATTTTATCTGTAACTCACTGCAGGCACAAACAGTGGCAGCTAGTCCTCAAATCAGGCAAGAATTTTTCAGACAAGAGGTCCTTTAAATGTTATTTCTCCGCACTATTAAGGAGCTGTCTTTCTCTCACTTTCTTTTTCCCCCCTTTTTTTTTTCTTTTTTTTTTCTGGTCAATCACTTTTTTTTCTTACCTGGAAGGTTGGATTCAATAAGAAAGACTAAAAAGCAAACTGCATAACTGCATGCACTTTCAAAAATTACATGGCAAGGGAAAAGAGCTATGCTTCCAAAAGCAAGTATTATTAGCGCTGTCAAGAGGACATAATAATGCAACTGCTATTATGCTGGTATTGTAAGTAATATTCTATTCTTAACAGTTATGTCTGATTACAGATGTTTTGCATATCAGCATCATCACTCTTGCCTTTCTAGCTAGCACAGAGAAAATTGAGATTAAGAAAAATATCCATTTGGTTTTTCCCAGGTTTAGTCCTTGTTGAAGAATCATGTGCGTCTCTGATTAATTATTCATTTTCATTATCATTTTATGGGTGAAATTCTTTCAAGTGGGATCCTGTTTCTAGAGTAGCTTTGTGTTCATATTGAAGTGATGCCACTGGGGGAGTCTGATCATCTGCAAATCGGGGCTGTGAATGCTCCCTGGCAGAGATTCTGCATTAAAAAGTGGTTTTAAAATATTTTCTTGCCTATGTGTGTCCTTTTAAGTTAAAAAAAAAATGTACTATTAAGGATTCCACGTTGTAGGACACAGAATAAATTAGCATTATGCTTAAAGAAAAAATTAATCTCTGACAAGGAAGGCTTTGAGAGAAAATCAGATAACCATTAGTGTGTGAATTCTGCTATCAGAGGTTTAAATCATATTTCCAATGAATTGATGCCTCCAACCTTTATTTACCATTTCCTACAAGTATAGACAACTCTTCAGATCTCTTAGGTTAATGTTCCTTCCCACTTCAAATTACTCACATGATCAACCATTTTTTTTGGAGAATATTAAATTAGAAATCCAATAAATACAGTTTACAAGATGAAGTGCAAATACATTTCTTTCAATATGCAGTTTTCACACAAAGAAAATATACCAATCATCAAAAATAAAATGCATTGAAATGTTATGTGCATTTGAATATGATGGCATATAATTAATTACGGTCCCCAGATTAAAGTCTTGAGAACATTAGTGCATGTTTATGTATTTCTGCAGATGTAAATGATAAATATCCTATCAGGTAATACCTTTAATCTCTCATTGTTGCTGTTGTGCTAAATGGAAAGTTTTTCTTCTGAGAAGACATTTTCTTTTCTAGCTTAACTAAAACTTTATACTGAGTTAAGAGCAAAAACTTAACATTTACTTTTTATTTAGATAATTACCTGGATTAAATAAAAAAATTAAAATTTTTTCAAATTTCTTTTAAAAAAGGAGGGGAACTATACGATTCACACGTTATTATTTTAATGTAAATTTTAAGAAAATCAAAACTTTTTCACAAAGCCTTTTGTTTCTTGATTTGTCTGTAGGCTCAGTTAGAAAATTTTTGTCAGGGAAAGTTTCCATTTTCTGCACTTAGTAGAGTTAATATTTTGAATGCCTCTGTTCCCTTTCCAGGTCAGTTTGGATGGTTTGGGCTGTCATTTTTTAAAACTACAGTGATTTTCACCTTAGCATTCCTACATTAAGTAGATGAGATAATGACCACGCTGAGCCTGACTGGACTTATTCTTCAGCACTTTCAAATTTGAATCCTATTGATTTCTGTGGATTTGGATTTCTGTCCTTCTATAACTGTATATTCTCCTGGTCCCAAATTCCAGATCTTCTCTGACTTTGATTTGTCTGCCTTGAATGAAACAGGAAATTTTAAATATTTTTTTTTCAAAAAGGCTGCCTAGACTTACTTTCTTACTGTATCAATCAGAAGATAAACACAAAGTCATCATAACACTAATAAATTTCAAATTACGATGTAGTGAAGGCAGGCCTCTTTTATGACAGTGGATAGTGTCTGTTTTGTGGTGACGACTTTCAAATTTGAGCTGTAATAGATTAGACAGAACACAAATAAGTAATTGAAATTAACCTTTGATTATTGTACACAGCATTTGCATAATTAACAAAAGCTGAATGAGAAACTCTCTATGACTGTAGCTGACTTTAACTGGTTATAAAATCTCAACTTTGAGCATCATTTTTGTTTTTCATTAATGTACATCCCTTATTACAGGTCCTTTCCACATTGTTTGCTGCACAGATTTTCACACTTCACAGTATGAATATTCTTGCTGAACACATGCTAATTAGAAAGGATGGTTGAGACACCTGATAATGAGTTAAAGTCTCCACGGGTTTGAGCTCTTTGGGTCTATATTTCACTGATGCTCTCTGGGAATGAGTAATCTTTTGAGGCAGAAAAGGGAATAAATGGACCAAAGTGCTTCTTTTAAGTTGATCCAATAATGATACACCAGTGAAAAGGACTGGAAGAACAACCTGAAGGGCTCTTTAATATAAATATTTAGAAGATAAAACTGAAGCAACAGGGTATGCAAGATTCCTTCTGCTCAAGCCATCTACCCACTAATTTATTTTTTTTTAAATAGGATAGTCCTTACCCAGTTCCTGTCTCAGAATTATGCGTATTTAAAAATGGAGTTGGGAAGTCATCATTTGTATAACAGTACTCTTAATTTGAACAACTGAAGCAGAGACAGCGTGGAAGAAATTAGAACCTGGAAGGCAAATCCACAATATGTAGCCCTGCAAGGAAATCATATCTTATTATTACCATATTCAAGTGCTTGAAAAATGTCACAAATTCTGGATGCTCTGCAAATTCTGACTACTTAATCCTTACCAAGCAATTATGAATAACAGCTTCCTCTTAGAAGTAAAATGGAGCAATTTCTGAGTCAAAATTGTGAAAGGATTTGCTGAAGTACACACAAAACGTAATGTTTTACTGATAGTTCAATGGTATTAAACAAAATTATTTCCATTTTGCACTCATAGCACTGTAACCTGATGTTAGGAAATTCAGTTGGAAGCTGAACAATTACTCTTGTGATAAGATGTGAAGAATCCATCCCAGGCTTAACAACTGATGCTAGAAAAGAATTTCCAAGAATAATTTCTGACATAATAATAATTTTGGACATAATATTTCTTCTCACATTACTGGTGTTGACTAACACAAAATACCATTTTATAGTCCTTTTGTGTGGAGTCTTTGCCCTGACATGGTGTTAGGAAAATAAAATAGAATAAGTACAACAAATAAATCTGTTTGCTTTTCTGTACATTTCTTATCAGAGCACATTGGAAAATTTATATTTATTTTTTTCTGTCACATGCTTGATGCTAAAAACAATAAACAAACAAACAAAAATCTAACCCCTCTTCAAACATCCCCAGAGTTGATTCTTAGAATAAAGTGGAAATATATTCCTCTGCCTTTGCTGAATTATGTGTTTAGTTCAGCGAGAATCTACAGAACCTTAATGAAATGGGGAAAGATATGAGCCTCAAGTTTTAGGCATAATTTCCTTAATGCCGTGAAGATATGCTCAGATTTGGCTAAACTATGAATTTGCAGAAGTCATATAATCAAAAAGTTTGGCAAATGCACGCATCTGCTACAGATTTTTGAGGTATGATAGAGGACTGCTGTTCATCTTTGTTCAGCCATCCTTTTAATTCATTTAAGCAGCAATTTATAACTTCCAGTTTATAAACAGAGCTTTCATTCCCCTTCTTTAAAGGAAGTCCCATGCTATAGTATCTGTAGCATATTCTGACTGAA
Organism: Rhagologus leucostigma; assembly: GCA_013397725.1. NCBI lineage: Eukaryota > Metazoa > Chordata > Aves > Passeriformes > Rhagologus > Rhagologus leucostigma. The sequence continues at coordinate 232,305 of VZTD01005094.1, read as the reverse complement.
TAATTTTCTTAAAATATGGAGACAGCTGCATGTGGTTTGCCGAAATAATCTTTTCCTTTTAGTGGCAATAAGCAGTCCTAAAACACAGAATTGTTGGGGTTTTTTTTAAACACAGATTCTCCTTTCCGATGGTTGGTTTTTATATGTGATAAATCAAAGAGTGTCGTGTCACTCTGAAAGATGAAAACGAATACAGGACATGGGGAAAATGGAAAATAACTCTAGAAAGAGCAAAAATGTATTTTGATTAACATAAAGGGCTAAAGTACTCAGAGATTCAGTTTTAGTTTTATAAGGATATATGGCCTGGTGCACCACAAAGACTGTTAAAAAAGAAAGAATGTCAATAATATTTATCCCCTTGAGATCTTGGTGCAAGAATCTGGCATCATGATAATGTTGACCAAAAGTCAAAATACACATGTTTAAAACACTTTTAGCATCATTTTCCCAGCTATATCATATTTAATTTGGCCCTTCAAAATCCCTGAGGATAGGTTTCATTTTTCCCACAGAACTGATGCCAAACCCTTTTCCTTGGATATCAGCTGAATCAGAAAAACACTGTTAAAGCTAAGTCATGGGACCACGAGAAACCAAATGAAATACTGACTTCCTTCAGGGTCTCTGGTGTCAAAGAATTACCTATTGACTTGGACAGCCTCGTGTGTTTTTAGCTCAATTTACCTTACTTTATGCCCTGTAGAACAAAAAATTCTCCAGGAGGTTGTGCCTGTTTCTGAGCTCATAAACTCTCTGACAGGATATGCTACTTTTCCTCTTTATGAAACTGTGTATAACATGAACAATAATTTAGATAGACTTCTATACGTTCAATAAATTGCTATTATCACTGGAAATGGTTGCATGCTAGATTTTTATCAGGAATTTTTTCCTGAACTTTTGTATGTGGCAAGAATTGTTAAATAAAAACTGTTTCTCCTTAAAATAATCTTTTTACCAAAGCAGGAACTATTACTGAGAGAATTCAGTTTGAAAGGGAGTGTCTGTGATTGAGACATCACTGGTGTGAGCAGTTCTGTGTGTACAACAAAGTTGAACTAATTTGCTATTTTAGGTTGGTAATTTCCCTTATGTGTCAAGATTACTACTTCAGGAAGTGTAAATTTTGCCGTAAATCTTTGAAAAGTTATAAACCCAGCTAGAACAATGAAAAGACATTCTCCATCCCCAGCAGCATAGGAAATAATTAATTCCTGTGTACAATCATTTCAAACTTGGGATGTAAAACAGTCTTACCTAGGGAGGGGTCTGCACCATGGATAAAGCCTTGGCCTGTCTTAGCTGTGATAACTCTTGGTAAAGAACTGATAATAAAACGTAAAAATCACAATCTGGTGTTTAACAGGTGCAGATTTCAACTGAAATAGCTAAACTTGCTGGTTTTTATCAAATCACAGGCTTCAGAAAATGGATGAATTAAAAATCAGGCAACCCAAAAATCACCATCATTTAAAGAACAGGGAGATGCTGCTCTAAAATGAGGAGTGGTGATGTTCTCCCTGAATAAAAGTCTTGTTTAATCAAAATGATATCATGGCATAACGCAGGGTTTTTGTCTCATCAACTCTGACTCTGAGCGCAAAATGCCCAGAGATACCTGAAGCAGTCAGTGCCTAAAGTTAGTGAAAGTATTTTGAGCTTCTGCACTGTAGAAGTCCCCATCTCAGCTGGTCAGCCTAGGTTCCCTTTGTTTATCCAGCTTCTTTCAGAAGTCAACATGAAGATGAAATTAGGTGTGCATTAAAAGCAGATTTCACTGTTCTCTGATGAACGGAGTGTAGGTAAATACCTGCAGTGGAGATACCCGTGTGAATCCCACCAGGAATGTCAGAACACCACACCCAAAAGTTATTTAAGGGAGTATTTGCAGCTCAGAGAATACGTGTAAATGAATGATGGCATCCTCTTGCATAGATTCACTGTCTCGGTGGTTTTTTCAGTTTTTAAAACCATTCTAGGGTAAGCAATTTTTAAGAATCCATCTCACTGCTGTGAGTGTACTTTTCTACAATTCTGCAGCTCAAAAAAACTCCTCAGATCATTTAATGTCTGCCCCAGAACTTTAAACTCAAGACTAAGTTCCCCTAAGAAAATAAAGACCAAACTGTATATTTAATCAGGACATCTTCCAGAGAAACAAGAAGCACTGTTTGATGTGACACAAACTGTGAACAATGCATGAATAAAAACAGTGTGAGTACGATTATTGTTCCTGGATCCAGAGAATGATCCATCACAGATAAGGTCTCTTGGTTAGCAATGCATTTTTTAAAGCTCTTTTCCTTCTTGGTAGGATTTTTGCAGCAAAATACTTACGTGAATATTGTTTAGCGATTCCAGGAGCAGGAAGTGTGCTCATGTGCTGACAGAATTATTGATTCTCAGTCATTATTTTCTTACAGGTTAACTTCTCCCTGTGCTCCCCCTGCTCAGTGATGAGGGACTTTTTGCTTACTAACAATGCAGCCCCTGACTTTCCTGACCTGCTGAGATTTCTATTAAGTTCCTGAGAGTAAAATTCCTTCCAGAACTGACCATATGCTGGTTTAATATTATCGTTATTATCTTACACAGATACTGCATATTACATTCTTTCATAATCATAGTCTCTCTAATTTTATATTTCCTCTATTGATTTACATCATACTAGACTCTAAATCAAAGCTATTTTTAGTTCTACCTTTATTTTTCCTCAAAAAAAAAGTTCTGTATAAGGTGGTGTTTTAACAAGAATCCAAGAAATAGCCAGACTTTAATTTTCACAAGGCTCAAAAATGTCAAATATAGTGCTACCTCGTATAATATAAATCTTCCAACCGTCTTTCTCCAATAGCTATTTAAATTCAGAAACAAAATGGATTTTTGAATTATGAACTCTGTTTTGACCAACTCTTCAGATTCTTCTGGTCCATAACGTAAAAGCATAACAATGAAATAGGGAGATACATAATTTTGGACCAAATTATTGCAGTTTTTGGGTTGTTAATGGCTGCTGATTCAAAACACTGTAGTGTTTATAATCAGTACAAAATTTTCGTACAGAACAGCTTATTTTTAACATTAGGTAAGATCCGTGCATGTTTCAATAGCTTAGAGAAAAGATTTAAAGTTAAATAGTAGGTAAAATACTGAAATATTTTTATTTTAGAGCACCTTTTTTCCAATTCCTAGACTCTTCCTTCGCTTTGTAGCTCTAAATATACTTTAAAGTTACTGTACTTTCATCACAGGAACCAGAAAAAATCCCTTGTATGTCATGTTTGTTCTTAGGAAATAATTAAATTCCAAATAAACAAAGAAGTTTTTACACCTCATGGTTTTCATTAATGTTGAACTCATTGAACACTACGAAAATCAACAGCTCTGAAAATAAAACCTGGTATTCTGGAGTCCAAAATGAATTTAGAAGTCATACTTGAGGGTCTGGGATTCAAATAAGTTTAAATTGTTGGGGTTTGGGGGTTTTCTTATCAGCCTTACTAATTACTCAAGATTAAGCTTCTGCAAAGATTAAACATTCACATCACTTAACTTCCAGAATTTAAATAGAATTGTTTCTGTTGATAGAGCTGTGTGAGTACATAAACAAGTTCAGGATCATGAAATAAAACCCAGATACCTGGAAGTATGCTAACAAGTTTGGAATTTTAATGGTTTTCTTTCAAATTTTAATAGCTATTAATCATAAATGTCTTTATGTAACTCAGAACTCTGTTAATCTTCATTCCCGTAAACAGATAAAACCCCAAAAATTAAATCAAATTAAAGCTGTCAAGTTTTTGGGGTGTTTCCTGTTGTCCTTTTCATGAAACTGAAAATTATTGATGCGTTTACTTTGTGAAATCTAATTCCATTGATACATGAACAGAAATCAGTGTAACTTTTCCTCCAAATTGCTTATCTGTATAGATTCATGCATGCATTATATTGGCTCACATCTGTATTTTGTGTATATTTTTAACACACATTTTAGTTACACTGCTTTAGAAACCACCATTAACTAGATCTGATGTTTTGACGAGGTAGTGTTACATATTCATTTTTCTTTTTTTTAATAGCCTTTCTCCTGTCTTTTAGATATTTGAACATTTCCTGCCATTCCACAACAGGAAAAACACAAGCTTTTGTTGTTTCTTTAACAAATCATATTTCTTATCAGAAAAATCCATTAGGAAACCTGAGCTGAACATTTCTCTTGTCAGAAATTTGCTAATATTTTTGCTACCAGGTCTCAGCATCTCAGACTTCTACACAAGGGTTTGAAATCTTTTAAGACCCAATCTAAAATTTGTTTTTCAAAGAAATAGTTCCTATGGCTCTAAAACCCTCAATATTAGACTTTCACTGTAAAAGAGGAAGAGAACAACTTCAAGCAAATCAAAGATTTTGGAGTTAATAAGAATCTGAAGAAATTAAAACATAAAAAGAAAAGGAAAAAGGAAAAGAAAATTTTGGGCTCTTAATGGAGAAATGTCTCATCAAAGAACTCTTTTTAGATGTTTCCCAAACTTATGTTTCAAAGGTGTAGAAACTTTATCAATTTACTTTAGAGAGGGCAAAATGTTATGAGTATATAGGCAGAATAATTTTGCTGCGACGGAACTTCAGACAGTTCCATCTAATAGAGTTAATTTTTTTACTAATAAGGCTTTTTAAAATTATTTCTGAAATTGCAAATGGTTTGTTTAGTTTTCTTTTTTATTTTTATCTGCATGGGTTTGACATGAACATGCAGCAAGTTATGTAAAGACATTATTTATACACAGTCAGCAGCTTTCAAGACTAATTTGAAATATGGAATAATATAGATACAGTATAGAGAGGTCTTTAAAGAGGAACCCCTAGATTTAGTTGGGAGATAAAACAATATTCTTATACTGGTGTTTTATTAAAAATAGTCCAATTTAACATGTTAAAAAGAGAAATTCAAGTCTCTGAAGGGTGCGGTTATTTGAATTTAGAGTTTTATTTGTTGATAGTGCAATCTATTCCTCCTTTATGTATATTTCTAATTTCTTCTTCTAAATTAGAACTATTAAAAGTTGCTCAGATGCTTCTGGAGTTTTTTCTTGGTTTGGGGTTTTTTTTTTGGCGAAAGTTTTAATTTGGTATCACACATGTATAAAGGAGGTGCATTGATTTGAAGGAGGAAAATATATAAAAAAAAAAAAAAAGAAAAAAATTGTAATTTCTTTCCTTATCCGTAAAAATGAAGAGTGCACAGCCCATTTCTGGCAGTATTTCATGCCAGTTTGTGCCGGTTTGGCCAAAATCTAGTAATATACCCCCTGAGAGAAAACCAAGTTACAACCACCCTTCCCCCCACAGGGTTCAGGAAAAAANAGAAGGGAAAAAAAACCAAAGTCCCAGGAAACACAATTCAGCTCTCCGTCTCACGCCAGGAGGGAAAAAGAATCAGCTGACTGAAGGAAAAGCAAGCAGGGTGCTCCTTTCGTGCCTTTCCACAGTCAGACAAAAAACTGAGGAGTATAATCTCTGTGTCCTTGAGAAGCTGCTTTGGAAAGTTTGTCTGGTTTTTTTTTCAAGCTTGGTTTAAAGGCACAGAAAAGGCACAATATTACTTTTTGGGCATAGAGCATGATAGGGGATACACATGATAGAGTCACCCCAAGACACAGTTGAAAGAGGCAGAGTCTCATGAGGGGGAAGATGAGTTGGAGAGCAATCTCTGGTAGATTATTGCTTACCTTTCCTGTAAACTCAGATGTTCTTTCTCAAAAAGGAGAAGCACCTTACAGAAATCCCTGAGTGTCTCCAAGTATCCAGATCTGAGGATAAGTAGTCCACGAAAGTAAATATCTGATTTTACAATTAACTCATTTTATGGTTGCAAGTTCTATTTCTGCTTTGATTTTGCCAGGGTGGTTTGGCTTGGGGGTTTTTTTGTTTGTTTTGGTTTGGGTGGGGGTTTTTCAGGTGGTTTTTTTGGTTTAGTTTGGTTTGTTTGGGTTTTGGGTTATTTTGTGGCTTTGTGTGTGTGTGTTTTTCTTTGAGGTTTCTTTTGTTTTGTTTTTTGGTTTGGTTGCCTTGGTTTTTTTTTTTTGAACAGTTGCTTAAAAGTCAGATTAATCACTCAGAATAAGATGGGCTGAGCCTAGTAAAGAGAACCTGATGAGAACCATTGACCCAAGCAGCTTGTCTAGGCTGTATCTCCAATTCTATCCCACCACCACTGCTGTCTGTTATCATCCTAGCTGAAGAAAAATAAAACAACAGATAACATGGAAATGTGCAGCAGCTAGAATTGGGTTCCCAAATTAAAATTATGCCTTTTATTTCATGTGTACTCCACACTCCCAGTGCAGCAGAGCCTCGTGTAGGTGGAAGTTACTGTAGAAAGGACTAAAGTAGAAAGAAAAACAATTCATTACTTTCATTATTAAAAAAAAAATTATTTTACTTATATATCTATATACACAAACTTATTTATAAATTTATATAAGTGTGTAAATTAAAGATTTTACCTTCAATATGAAGCTATTAAAAATATTAATATATTTTGGAAATTCACTATATTTCCCATCTATAGTTTCTCTGTAGGAAACTAAAAAAGAGTATGAGAGTATGAATATAAATTAATTTCACATTCAGATGCACTTAGTTTTTGGGGAACAGATGCTGCAGAAACGAGGGATTACGTGAAGAGATACGGCGCATATGTTTTGAGATTACTAAATTTCACCATATTTACTAAAACATGGCTGGCATATATCCCTGCTTAGCTCTGCAAATTAGCCTGCCATGAATCTATGAGAAAACCTTTTAGTTTTAAATGATTTAGAACGAGGTAATAGGAAACACTTACTCAAAGCTGCAATGATTGCTTAAATAAAATTAATTGTGCAATGACAGAAATCTCTCTTATCTGTAAGAGCTGATTGCTTTGAAGCAAAAGGCAGCCTGAGAGCTTAAAATATATCTCTCTCAAACTGAAAGCCAAAGTGGAAATGTTCAATTTTTTTTCATTAAAAGTAAACAGGAAATTTTCAACTCTTGTTTCCTGGACATTTGTAATGAAAAATGCATAGCATAAATAATTTTTTTTTTTTTCTATTAATGAAGCAAACATATGTCTTCACTCACCTGTGGTTACTGGGAAGATACTGGGAAGAAATTCATGCTTCTGAGGGTGGTGAGAGGCTGGCACTGATTGCCCAGAGAGGCACGGACATCTTATTTTCATCTTATTTTCATCTTATTTTCATCTTTCAGTTGTCTCTGTCTGTCAGCAAATCTATCTCAGCTTCAGCCACATATTTTAGCAATGGTACTGACCCCCCCAAAACACATGACCAGAAAGAAATTCTGATAAATTTGCATGATAATGCAGGTATAAAAATATCTAAACTGCCCTGAAATACATGATCTTAATTCTGACTTTTCCCAATTTTCCTATGTTTCATTCTGTCTGTCTAAAAATACCTGGGCAGCATAGTTTGGGCGTATTAACTTCTAGGTCATTAAAAATAAAGACTAAAACACCCATACTCATGTTTAGTCAGTTTTGCACCCTTTTTAAATGTGCAAATTTGTCATTTGAGCTGGGGAAAAAGACCTAAGATGTCCATGCTGCCATCCTGAATGAGGTTAAGAACAAAATATCATGAATAAATGAATCAATAATGGTAAAATTCTTTGTCTTGTACATTTGGATTCTACGGCTTTACAAAGGAAAATAAGTTTTTTGAGTTCCAGCATGGTCATTCCTACAGCAAATACTTAGCAAAATCGTTTCCACAGCTGTAGGTGCATGAACGAACCTGAAAATATGTGGGTTGGATTTCTCCACGTGACTTTGTCTTGCAGAAGTGTTGTCAAAAACCCACCCTGAAACTACCCACAGGTGTTTAAATAGCTAAAAGCTAGCACAGAGACAGGTGATCACAGCTGGATCTTTAAATAAAAATCACCTTCTCTAGGTGTTTTACTTAGACCAATTACACAAGGATCAAGCAAAACCCAACAACAAATGAACCAGCCAAAACTACCCAAGAGGATATTAAAAAACAAAACAAAACCCGTTCTTTTTTTGTGTAGTGTCAAATATAGATCACTACAGTAGCACTAGACTAATAGAACTTCTAGTACAGCTTAAGGTCTTGCAACATGAATATAGAAATGGATAAAGTTATTTCTTCAGAATGCTAAAAAAAGAAATCAGTGTTAGATGCTTCAAACAACGTGTTTTGCCGTGAAGAACTTTTCCTGTCTGCAATTGCTCAGGTAACGATGAGAATAATTAACTGCAAACTTAAAGTATCTTTTAGATGGAGTGAGTTACTTGTATCATAATTTTTATCTTGCCTGCAAACAGATATTTGGCTGGGAGGTCACTCCAGTACAGACTTTGCCTTTCATCCCAAATCTGTCTTTCATCATTGAATTTCACCTTCTATTTGTTTAATGTAATGGTGTCAGTAAAAATTTTGAATTTCAGCAGGAGGGAGTAAAAGAATGTGACCTGGGCTAATGTTTCCTAAAACTTGTCTTCAAAGACAGTTTAAAGCCACACTGAGGTAGATGAAAGACAAAGTTTTCTGGGACACAAAAATGACAAAATTTTTCGCTGTCTTATGTGAGGGTTCTTCACTGTTTAGAATATTCATTTTTTCACACTTTTACATGGTTTCCATGTTCTCTGTCTCCTTACAAAGAAACTTCAGGACAACAGCCTTTATTACGATGTGACAGCCAACAAAAAGACGTGTCAGCCTCAGGTCTTTATCTTCACAGGAATATCAGTTTCAGGCTGCAAGGGAACTGAGCATCCATGGTGTGATCAACTATCCAACACGGGAAAAGCAGTATAACTTTATTCTGAGGTCAGACACCTGAACTTCATTTATGACCTAAAAGCAAGAAGAAGATAAGTGATGCCATGACATGGGAATATATCTATATTGTGTATGCTTATAATTCATATTTTTTAAATGTTTGAAAATAAGAAGCACTGAGAAACAGACAGAAATCTGTATTTGTCTAGCAAAAGTGTCCAAAATGAAACAAAAATGAACTTACTAAGAGGTATAAACTTAAAGAGTTAGTCCTGACAGCCTTCCAAAACCTTGCTTGACAGGAATACTGATAATTTGAACATCCAGAATGTGCTATCAAGGATTTTGTGATGATGTTTCTGGCTTTATTTGCCTCTTCCTCAGACCACAGCAACCCAAGCTAGCAAATAAACCAAAATATCTGCTTACCTTTGTTAAGTGGCAGTTTAAGATGGCAATGACAGAACCGTAAAATTTGTGCTCCTGCCCACTTAGATCATCAGATCCAAGTTTTGTCACAACATTGCAAATGCAAGACTGTGGAATATATTACCATTTGGATTCAGAGCTACAGCTCTTAACTACAACAACACGTAGTAATTTTTATTTCAATTCAGCACGTCTGTGCCTTTATATGAGTATAGAATTAACACTCCACAATAAAATCTTTTTTTTTATTGTCATTGTTTCGGGATTTTTTTTTTCCGTTGGTTGGTTGGTTTGGGGTTATTTTTTGTTGGTTGGGGTTTTTTTGTTTTGGTTTGGTTTGGTTTGGTTTGGTTTGTTTTTTTCTGTTTTGTCTTGCATTTTATTTCCCCAGAAGACTCGCCGTAGTCTGTTGTCTTGGTAAAAGCGGCCTCCATAAAAACTCAGTGAGAAAATATTGGGGCAAGCAGGGAAAACTCTAATGAGGAGATTAAAAGTTTGAGTTTTTTCTATTCCAGAGAAAATTTTTGGAAACAAGCAAACTGATGAAGAAAATTTGGGCTCAGATATTCATAAGGCTCTTACTCCAGTTATCATTTAGAATAATTAGATTTAGAGCCCTACATGGCTTAATTACTCTATTTAGACACAAGTAGGGATTGTAACTGATAACAGTTAATAACGCCTGTAAAGATTGCATAGATAGTAGAAAATACATTTTAAAGAGTTGAGTTCAGCTTCTGAAGTTTTTGATCCCAGGAGATATCAGTTAAAGGTCCAGAGGTTTTAAATTACACTTGAAATAAACTTTGTACACATTTTGATCTGAGATATTTCTTCAGAGCTTGCACAATTTCTGCCTGAGACTCTCAACCAGTGCCTGATTATTATATGCAAATACATGTAAATTATGTTATAATGTCAAGACAAAACAATGTCATTGCAAGTCTATGGAGATGAAATGATGAATAATAAAAACTGAAATAAAATTAAACTAATCCCAGAGTGTGCCTATCGAAGTGATGAAACAATGTCAGAATTATATTGATGTATTCCCTGCTGACCAAATTGTGATGTCCAGCTTGAAATAACAGAATGTAAGACAACTAGAAATTCACTTTTAATATATTTTAAGATAGAAAAGCAATGCTGGATATGCTATTGGGATCAACCAGTTTTTCAAGCTGTAATTTCTAAATCGTACTTTCTCCTTCCTCAGTAGTAAAAATGCAAAAGGAGAAACAGTTACAAGTGAACTGAAGGAAAAATTCAGTTGCTACTTGGGTAGTAATCTGAAAAAAAAAAAAAAAGGAAGAAGGGATTACAGCCAGCTATTAGTTTTACATAAAATTTACCTCCATTATGTAGTCTGTCTTGCAGTATCTGAGCTCTGCCAGGAGCTCCAGTTGGCCAACAGTGCAATGGTGAAAGGAGGAAGTACTGTACCAAAGCCTGAGCAAGGTTCCCTTTTTCATCTGTTTTGGGAATGACAGGGATAACAACACCCTTGAGCTGGTCTAGGATGTGATTGAGTTCCAATTAAACCCTCCTAACTGACTGTGAGGCAGTGAGTTTCCTGAGCTGAACACAAAACTCTTCACTTTCGAGCATTTTCATTGGGAAATAACGGATAGAGGGAGGTGTCACTACCAAAAGATAAGACTCAAGGATGTGATGAGGTACCCATCGCAAGAGAAATAACTGCACAGGCTTACGATATCCCAGTTATTTCTTGGCAACTCTCCACGCTTCTGCTCTACACAGGAGAAGTAAGAACTGTATCAGTCTCCAGTAAAAAGTTAGCTATTTTGGATTTACAAGGCACTTACATCTTGCACGCGGTTGCTGCGCAGCAGCAGCTGCGCTGTAAATTCACATGTCCAAAACAGCATAAAACCACACCACAAATTAAGACTCAGCATTTTTACAGAAACCTGGGAAGAGGCAGCAGCTTAAATTGTGAAACAGAACCTGCATGAAGTGAAAATTTTGCAGAACTGCCACCCACTTCTTTAGTCTTCACAGGTGGTGTGCACAGCCTTCGGGAGAACAAATATTTTCAGGTATTTCTAGAGCTCAGCATTCAATCTGACCAATCTCAAAACAGACCCAGGCCTACCTTCTGCACAGGGAGGAAGGATCTAGAAAGGACACAGATCCAACAGACCAGCAGAAAATTTATTGGGAAGGAATTATGCCCTGTGAGGGTGGGGAGGCCCTGGCACAGAGTGCCCAGAGAAGCTGTGGCTGCCTCTGGATCTCTGGAAGTATCCAAGGCCAGGTTGGACGGGGCTTGGAGCAACCTCAGACAGTGGAAGGTGTCTCTGCCCATAGCAGGGGGTGGAACAAGATCTTTAAAGTCCCATCCAATGCAAACCATTCTGGATTTCTATGATTCTTCCCTTCAGTTTTACGAGTGAGTCATGAAAATAACTGTTTTGACACTCCAGTATGAAGGTAAGAAAACACCAGGAAGATGCATGTTTTCTATCAGTGCTATTGCCAAAACATCTGGGGGTTTTGGGAAGTTTCTTTTGGTTTTGTTTGTTTGTTTAAAATTTTTATTTTGACTTCTTCTGCAATCCACGCAAAATGGAAAGATTTGGCAACTTCTAAATGATGTTGAAGCACTTTGGTCCAGGTGCAGTGGCGAAGGCTCAGCACTGTGATATCAAATACCAAAGAAAGGTTGGCCACTGTTGTTGCCTGGGCAGTCAAGGACAGGAAGAAGCAAAGCCAGGCTCAAGCACGTGATAATCTCATTACTGGATTCTCAGTGATTGCATGGAAAACTTGAATGACAAAAATAACACCACAGCCCTTTAGAATACCCAAACAAAAAAACAAAGGATGTGAAATGTTAATTCCACTTTGTGAATTTCACATTTTGGCCCTGATGCAGCCGAAGCTGTGTTTTTACGTTTCTGGTTATACATGCTTGAATATTGGTGTGTGACACCTAAATTATGCACGTAATATTACGGCTCGGTTATGAGTTGCTCTTGCTGGTAAGGAAAAAGGTACTTACACACCTCTTTATTGGTGAATGGATTAATAAGAGGAAATTTTTGCTTTATTCCAAAAGAGTAACAATAAAAGCAGTCATTTAGTAGCGTTACGTCATACCTAGCTTTAATTGAAATCAGTAAGATGCAAAGGGTTAACGAGTTTCACAAATCCATCAGGATTTTATGTTAGGTCTTTCCTTGAATCTTACATATTCAATGCTTTGTGGCTTAGATAATTTCAGATTTTGAAACGTGTTTTTCACACAATCACATGCATCCTTTTCTGTGTAATAATGTCATGACCTACAAGCTCCATGCAGATCTCCCAGAGACTGACACAAATCTTGACTATTATGGGGAAGTTTTACAAGTTGATTTAATGTCCTTAATAAGAGATCACCAATGGAAAACCTGTGTTTCCATCATCCACCTTCATCCTTTTTAATATTTTCCTATATAAAAAAACCAAAAACCACCAAACCTACAGCGATATGGACTTATAAAGCCATGATGATGCTGCAGTTAAAGATACTGAAGCTGAGAAGATTATCTTAGATATGATAGCTCAGACTTGTAATTAGTTAAATATCTTTCTACTTCATTTCCTTCTCCTCATACACCCTCTTTTATTTGTTTTTGACAAACCATCAGTAAAAGAGTGTGTCTGCCAAATATATTCTTCTATTGAAAAGAAATGAAGCAAAGAAGTATTCCCAGGCACACAAGAATAGTATCTCTTAAAATTGTAGACATGAATTTCAGATTATGCTTGCTGATATTTCCTGATGCTTTTTGCTCAGAGTAGACAAAATATGTACAGAAAAAGGGCATGTTTAGCCTGCAGATTTGTTCAGATGGAGAAAACAAACGATTACGCATTTTCTTCTGTTATGTTAAATAATTTCAAGCTTCTGTTTCATTAATAGAAGTTTATATTAGAACATCAGAATAACAAAGAAGTCTTATTTCACAGAATCACAGAATCACAGAATCACAGAATCACAGAATCACAGAATCACAGAATCACAGGATCACAGAATCACAGAATGGGTGATGTTAGGTGGGTCCCTTCACCAGTTTCAACGAAGACACTTCATAGATGGACTTTTTGTGTGGAAACCTCAGTCTGGATTTTACAACAGAGTTGGTGTAACAACAGCAGAGGACTATAAAACCAAAACGACATCTAAAAATATCCACACAAACGCTGTAGGTCTTGGCCTTCTTATTAGTTTGACCCCCTCGAGGGTCCTCAAAATGCCTCAACAGTTCTCAAGAGTCCTTAAACTGTTGAATTAGCTGTACACAAAAGAAATCAGAAAGTTTCAGGGGCCTTCTAGATAAAGCAGAAGAAAGAAAACTGTAGACAGATCAAGGTTTGTTGAAAAATTAGACACATGAAAAAGCTAATTTATTTTCACAGTGACACTATTAGGCAACATTCTTTCAAAAAATCTTATGAAAAAAAAGTCTTATCGAAGAACCAAGCTACAGATCCTTATGAAAAAGCCACAACAGAACAAAACCAACCAAACAAACAAAAAAACCCCAAAAATAATTTTAAAAAGCCCCAAAACCAAAGAAACAGGATTTTTTGACAATCTATTGACTTCACAGTTTTATGTAACATTATTTCTGGATGATTATAAATATGAATAATGTCCCAGTCTCTTTATGCTGAATTGGGAATTTCTATTGCATATTTCTATTTGAAGTGGCTTAAAAACCATCTGAATGGTTTTCAAGTAAAACCTGCTCCAAATTTCTTTGGGAATATATTTATTAATCACATATATTTCTGCTTATATAAACCTGCTGTTTATTCAGATGTCTAAAATTCTTGACAAATCCAAAAGGTTGTAAAATTTACATTCCTGGACAGGCAAAAATTCTACACCTGCACCTGCATCTGACTAAAGAAAGATATCTGCAACGCTTTCTATAGAAGTCTTTCCCATAAAAATGGTGTACAGGAAACCAGGAATACGGTGCAACCACTATCTTAGAAAAAGGGTTTTTAAAATTATTTTGCAGACGTATCCCATTTGTCAATTTGCATTATTTCTGTGTGGTCTGCAAAGAATGGGAATTTCAGCTTTGAAATCTAGTTCTCTAGCTGAACATATTTCTCCTCCAGTTCTGAGATATTTCTTAGATCAGTTCATAGCAAAGAGGGAGATGGTGCCCCTCATCCAAAAATCCCCAGAAAATAATTTTTAAGGCATTGGGTCTCTCAGGTGGAGCTCAGTATCAGAAGCACAGCTCAGTCCAACTGGAATATCAGTTTCTGAAAGAGAAATAGAAATAAAAATTGTGTGGAGACATAAAATCCTGGCAATCCTACACATCTTTCTACTGGCCTTCCTCATGCTAATATGTACATGTCTAGAGTCAAGTTAAACAAATATTACTCATTGTCTACTTGCACTCCAAACCACTCAAAACTCTTTTCTTTCTTTCTGTCACCTTCTGGTTTATTTTTTCTTCTTCCTCATTCTTTCCAGGTTCTTACTACCACAGCAACTGCTGCGTTCCTCCTGCTAATTTTTTTTTTCAGCCTACACAAACCACTTGGGCAACCCATCAGCCAGCAAAAGGAAATGTGCTGCAGGGGGATTAATGTTGTTTGCAATCATATTGGCTGAAATTCTGCCACCATTAAAATCTATGGGAGTCTTGCAATTGATTTCAGGCAGGGCCAGATTTCATTCCCAGGATATCGAAGTAACCATGGCGGCACGCAGAGGGAGCTAAATTTGAAACCGCAAGGTTCTGTAATTAAAGGCTCCCCTTGTGAAAATTGACATCAGCATAAATAACCTTCAAGGAAGGAATTTCGGTGACGTGGAGGATATTTCTCAGCTCTGTCACCCTATGGCAATTGACAGAACATAACTGACAGCATTATTCAAGATGTCATACCTCTTTTTATTTAATATAGCAAGTGCACAACCACTAACCTGTGCTTACAGTTAATGCACCAGGAATTAAAAACATTCCAGGTGTTAAAGACACCCTTCCTAATAGACAAAATATTGCGGTTTTCCACATATTTACAACTTGCACTTGATGACAGTCAAAAGGATTTGTCAGTTATAGTGTTTTCTTCCTTTATATTGAAATTACTTTTTGTACAAATGTAATAATTTCCTCACACCAAGAGAGGACAGTGTGCCTTATTAGTTACTCTGAGGGTGACAAGAATTTTCCACGTTGGAGTACTGAGGCAACAGCTGAAACCATAAAAACCCAAGAGAATAATCTCACATAGGCTGTCAGTGGTACAGCACACATCATTTTTCAGAAGGAAATCACTTGCTTTAGTTTGGATGAATACTCCCTATAAATTCTCAGGCATGATTTCGGAGCCTGGTGTGAATGTTGCAGAAAGCAGCTCAAGTTCCAGTCTGTTGCATGTGGTACATTACAAAACACAATCAACTCCCTTGCCTATTATGCCATCATGCTTCATGTTTCATGTTGCTGTGTCATTTGAGATTGTCTCTTTCTGGGGAATTTGGAGCAGCAGAAAAATGGAAATCCCATCTCTGACAGAGGTCCTTTCTTTAGGTGGTGTTTGGAAACAATATAACATTGTGGCTTTTATTAATACTCTTCTACTGATTTTTTCCACCCCTTTTTCATGTGTTTACTTTTTTTCTCAAAGAGATTATCCTGTTAGGTTATACACTGGTTCCTTTCATCTCCTTAGGAAAATTCTTTGTCTTCACTTCCTTTTTAGCCGTCTGAGTCCTAGTACCTGCACCCCACTGCCCCAGCCAGTTTTATTTTAATAGTGCTCCTCAAATCTTGTTATTTCCCATCTCATTTTTAGTTTTAAGCCTATGACATATGAGGTGATCTCAGAACTGTAACTTAGCTTTAGGGCAAGATCAGGAGCAGATTAATTTTTTAAAAAAATACTAGACTCTTGTAAAAAAAAAAAAGAAAGAGAACAGAAAAAGAGGTCTAGGCCACAAGATGAAATGCTCAGCAAAATAAACAAGAAAGCTGAGGCAGAGGTAGATGGAGCACTAAAGCTGGCAGGCTCAGAGTGATGCTTTACTGAACCTGATCTCCTCTGTGCTGAGCTCAATTAAAACCTGGATATATTCTAAGGTCAAGACGAGGGCAGCTTTGGTTTGACTTCTCCATCCCACAAAGATAGGGGAAAAAAAAAAAACGTAGTCAGCATATTCCTCTGAACAACTCATGTTTGTTAATTAAAAGTTGTTTTCTCATCTATTTTCTCTTAGTCTAATATCCTTCTGTCAGGTAGAAAGTGCTGATGCGAACAGTTCCTTCAAAGTGACCGGCCTCACTGAGTCAAAGGACAAATCCCCGCTGGCTCCAGGGAGAAGGATGCCTCCCTGAATCCTCAGCCAGCACATCCCTCCCACACTCAGGAACAAATGAACAAAAATGCTGGGTGTAAATCTGCACAGCTATGGTTGACCCCTGCTTTGAATTAACTAGATTTATTTCGTGCCGTGCCATCTTCTCCTTGCTATAGCTCACGTCATTTTTCTAGGAGGGTGTTTAAATTTTTCTGGATTTCAGGTGTACAGGATAAATAGTTTACCTGTAACCAGGCAGAAGTGGAGCAATCACTGTTTGGAGCATTTTTATCTTTTCTCTCCCCATGGCACGCTAGTACTCGCCATCTGGCTGAACCTGTCTGAACCCTCCTGCCTCCTCTCCCACTTCAGCTTTACAGCTCAGCTCCTCTCTTCACACATTCACAATTTCTCACCAATCCCACTCCATTTCTAAGGTCTTTATTGTTACCGTCTTCCAAAGTTAACCTCCTTTTGAACAGCTCAGCTAACAAAAATCCACAAGTGGTTACAAACACATAGAAGTGGGTAAAAGTAAGACTCCAGCTCTTGATACATGAAGGAGAAGAATTACGCCTCAGATGTAGGACTTCTCAGAATAAGAATGGGATTTTTCAAAAGATTTCATGTTAGTGTAGGCATCTGGGCTGTGAAGACAGTGGTATTGAGTTTCTAAAGCTTTTCAAAAAAAGCAAAGGAGATATTGCAGAAACAGCCAGGGCATTATGAATACCTCAACACTTCAGAGAACCACGGAGAAATTAAACTGTCTGTCTCACAAAATTGCCCTTACAAGGACCTGAATTTTTCTTGCAATGGTCTATTTTTAATATTTTCAGCGGAATTTCAGCTCTGCACAGATTTAAACCTGCTCGACAATTTTTTTTTCTTTTTTTTTTTACTACTCACCCCACTAAGTTTGGTACAGTTTTTGCTGTTCATTGGGACACCATTAAAAATATATTTGTTTTTACGATACTGAATTCACCCAGATGATCAAAATGTCCAGCCACATTATTGTGTATAAAATTTAGGTGTCTCATACAAAAATTTCCAACTGAATGCCACTTTCTTGTAGATGATACATCCATGTATTAAGTCAGAGATCCCAGTCTTTAGTCTTGCATTAATGCTCCACAAATATACAAAAAAAAAAAAAAAACCACAAGCTAAAGACAAAGGCAAAACCACCAAAGAACAACCAAACAAAAAAAAACAATAAAAATCCACTTGTTGTTACAAAATGGCCTCTAAATGGCAATAAGGAAGGATTTGATGAAGCTCTGACCCTGTGATCATGAACCATTGAATTATTTCTGAACATACAGCCAATTTCCTTACTTCCTTCCCAATTACCTGACAGATTTACTGCTTTTTCCTCCGAGTTTATGCAAAGAACAGATAACATTGATCATAAGAGTGGAAAAATTTCCCGGTAATTCAAAGACTGAAGGGTTTAAAAATGTGTCTCCTATCTGAATAGCTTTTTCATCTCCCATATGCCCATGTGTAGAATTACCATTCTACGGACATTCAGGTTGCATTATTAAATAAATATATCCTCTTTTGTAAGCTGTGAATGACAGGACTTGGAATACTTTTAGTGATGCTAAGGATTAACCAGAGGAGAATTGAGCTTCTTAGAGGAATTACTCTTTTTTTGACATGAAATTGTAAAGTTATTGAATTGTTAGAAAGGTTCTGTGGCTCATTCTTTTATTTCATGTAACTCCAGCTCCACTCAAATCACCCTTAAGAAAAGTTTGTCTGACCTGTAATTGAAAGCATCCTATTGTGGAGATTAACTCTTTAAACAGTTTTCATTCACTGTCTCTGCAACTATTTCCAATTTTCACTGTGTTTAACCTAAATCTTCTCACCGGCATGTTAACAAAGTACAAGTTATCTTTTACATATCTTTTTACTTTGCAAGTGTATTTTCAATATTTTTGGGCCCGCACTATGTTACCTGTTTATCTTCACTTGCCCGAAAAGCTGGAGGGGTCTTGGTTTTGAGGGTTGGTATTTTTTTCTTCTAATCTTTCCTTGCATATTTTTTTCCTTTTTTTTTTTTTTTTTTTGGTCTGGAAAAGGTCTTGCAAACATTCCAGCAATTGGTTCTTATCCTGTGTGTAGATACCACCTCTTAAGAACAGAGCTCCTGGTTTGTCTTTTCAGTTTAATTCCCTCATTGGACGATTTTCCAATTTTTGAAGATAATTTTAAATATTCACCCTGTCTTCCAAACTGCTGCTGATTTACAAGTGTGGCACAAGTGCTCCCTTCATCCTTAATGCTTAATAATCCAGAAAATGCCAGGTAGCACCTTGATCAAAGTCACTCTTGAACATCTTTCTACTTTGGCGTTGAACCACTGGTAATTATTATGAAAATACTATTCTAGAAGAAAGAAGGTTTATACCACAAAAATATGGTTCTTGCAATGGATTAAATTTCCTTAGTTTGCTTTTAACTGTCACACCAGACGAAAAATCAGTAGACCAAAAAAGAGCAGTAGAATTACTGTACCATTAGGTTACATAACGTCTTTTAAATGGAGTAACATATTTAATTGCATTTAAAGGTGATTAAATGTCCCCAAATTAAGTTGATTGACTTAAAAATGCTGCTTCTTCTTCCCACCACGGCAGCTTTTATCGTTGTCATCTGAATTCTCTGTTGCACCTTCCAAGGATTTGCCAATTTCTGTCCGTTTGCCTAAGGGCAGCTCTCTCTGCTGTGGTTTTGGATGAATAATGTTTGTCAAGAAGCACTGCACAAACAGAAATCTGTGGCTACTTGAGCGTTTCCAAACAAGCTGATGCTGTGATTAGAGAAAGCCGACGTCATTTCCTTGTCCTGAATGTTTCCAGATATATCAACCATTAACAGGCTTAGCAAAAACGGAGCAGAAGAATTATATCTTACTTAAAACAGAATTTGGACCAAATTAAAAGATTTAGAAAGCTCTGGAGGCAATTAGGGTATTTAGCATAATTGCTGTAGACGTGATCATGCTTGATAAAACACCTTCTTTGGGAAATGCTGTGTTCTGTGTTTATGTTTTGACTTGAAACACCATTAAGCAAGGTGCCTCGTTCTGATTAAAGGCTTAATACCTCATTTCCCTAATTCTGCATCCTATATTTGAATATAAAGTCATACAATGCTTACAAATATGTTGTGTGAATACTGAATCCTGTATGTGCAATCATTACAGGAATCATTACGTGCAAAAACAGCTCTTAAATAACTGCGGTTTGTATCAGTTGGCTTGGACAACGTGAGAGCTGCCTGAGTTCCTGCCTTTGCAGTCCAACTAACGAGATGTGGGACGTGCACACTGCTTACACTTGTACCTGTTTCCAGATTTCTGTGTGGTGCAAGGTGAGAGCTGCCTGAGTGGTGCACCCAAATTCCACAGGCAATAATGCGCTCGTGAGGGGGTGGCAGGGTGCCAAATGTCTCTGGAGTCAGAAAGAGGGAGCTGTGAGACACAAGGGAGAGCCCAACAGAATACTGCAGGATATCCTGCTTTGCTTTCTCAGTGCCTTCCCCCACGGAAACAGCCCACTGAAGTGGGAAATGGTCAGCACCAGGGTGAGGCTGTTAAATAAATTCGGGTGGTTATGACTCAACTCTACTGTAGAGCTCATTTTCTAGAGCAAGGAGCTTGAAGCAGTCTCTCAAGTACCTAAAATAAAATTTCCTTCCAGAAATTTGGTTCTTTGGTAAGTTGGTTATTGTTGGGAAGCCAAGATGGCATCTTTTTTAAGCGACTTAGAAAAATCACTCTGCCCCATTTGGCCAAAAGGGGGAAATTCAGCCTGCACCAAGTTAATGAGTGTCTTTTTTAGAGTAGAACAAAACCAAAAATAACCAGAAAAATATATGATCTGCCTCTCCATTGCAACGTGCTCGTTTCCTGTTATTGCAAGGGTAAACAAATCATCCTTGAAATCCAAAACTTGCACTCCCTCCTGTTGGCAGAGATGTTGGAGGGAGTTAAATAGAAACAAAATTTCTGACCAGAAAACACACACACACAAATATATATAGACACAAATTCTGTTCTTTCTTGGTTTTCTTTGTTTCTTCTTTATTTCCTTTCTTGTACAGAGTAAAATTATGTTTTGCTTTCATTTTACTACCGCTAGAAGAAATTTTAAATCTAATTTTTTTTCCTCGGTTATGGTCAAGCTTGTATTGAGTATAAGTTTGGCTAACGGTTTCATTTTTTACAAGGAGAGATAAAGGAGTTATTTAAACTTGTTTGTCCCCCTTCAGATGTCTAACAATGGCCTGGAAACCACTCCAGATATTCATAATAAAAATATATTAATGTTAGATGTGTAGGGTGGCTTAAAAATTTCAGTCACCCAGGTGCAAGATCTCCAGCCCATTTTTTTCCTCCTTTCCATCTTCCAGACACAGAGCAACTTCCTGTCTCCCCATCTTTTTATATTTGTGTGTTTAGAAAGGGCACAGTTACTGATTTGCTAGAATATATCAATCTCTAAATTTTGCATTTACCTTAAGGAAAATGTTTGCCTCATTCCGTACCAATTCTCACAGCTTCTTATGTACCTGTTTCCAGCTGCATTTGAGTTGCGTGAAAGGGGTGAGGACACATCAGCCCTCATTGAGATACGAGAAAAATGGGGGATTTTCTGTTCTCTTTGATTTGTGCACAGCATGCATAGGAGTAGAAGACATCTGGCCCAAAATTCTGCAAGTTGCTTCATACTCAAAGCTCATGGAAGGCTTCCCAAAGCAGAGGATTACCACAGACACACTTATGAAGGATTCCTATCAGTCAGCAACTGAATTAGTCTTTCACAGTCACCAGAAAATTGGAATCCGGTCTTGCATTTTGCCACCACAATTATGGCATGGGTCCCGTGCCAGCTGTGCAGTTAGACAACATGTGTAACCAAACATCTGTGTTTTACAGCTTCCTTAGGACCTCAGGACTATGAGCATCCCAGTTGTCATGCTAAACAAAACACCTCGTGTACACAGTTGGTTGTTTTTGAGGCTCAAAATCCAGGATAATCTGTCATTTTTGCCACGTACTTGTGCCAGACCAAGGTGGATTCTTGCTCTCCTGGCCTGAACCTTCAGGGCATTACCACAGCCCAGCTTTTCTGGTGATCACAACAGGGTTTAGAACCTGCTTTTAAAATAAATACAGATTCGAGTTTAGGGTGGGGGACAGAGCAGAGTAGATGTCAGCTGTGTGAATTCAGATATGAATTCAGAAATTACTACAACCATAAAACACATTGCAGGAGGAATGAGAGGAGACCCAGCAGTGGATTTACACACTGAAGCTCTGCCGTGGTGCCAAACACACTTACAAGGTGAATGTTGAGCACTACAACCGTGGAAAAAACACAGGGTTTTTCAAAGACAGTCTTGGGATCTGATATGGCATGAGTCCTTCTGATACAGCATGAGTCCTTCTCCACAGCTCCCTTCCCACACGAGCACATGCAGTCACTGGACTCCCTGGGGACACTGCAAAGAAAAAAAACCTACTCTGAGAACATCACTGTAGTTTCTGGTTCTGCTGAAGCAATTTTGTTTTCTGCACCGTTTGCTGTGGTTAACAGGCGCCACACTCCACCCACCAAACACTAAAAACGAGATTTCCTTGCTGTTCTAAAGCTCAGTCACAGGTACCCTGCCAAGATTTTCAACCCCCCTCCCTCCAACCAGAATGTTCTTTTGAGAACAAAAAATGCTTCTTCTTTTCCTCCATCTGCATGTCACACTTGGAGAGGGAAAAAAAAAGCAACAGAAAAGGAAAGTTAATGCTTCTGCCTGTCAGCCTTGAAGGTGACTATTAAGGTTATATTGGTCTCTTTTAAAGCTCCTGTGATGGGACAAAAGCCAAGCAATAAAAACACCAAAGCCTGTGTTACCTAGTCCCTGCTAAACACTCACAGCTCTCAAGATCTTATAAATGTCTTATTGAAACATGCTGAAGGAGGAAAAAATGTCAAATGTGCCACATATCATTTATTACTGAAAGTACTCTTTGAGATTTCTTTTCTTCTGTGGTTTGCCTGTCATGTTCGTGGTTTAGCTGGCCCTTGCCTCTAAAGTAATTTAAAAATGTTCAGTGCCATATAGTGGTTTTCTTTGTTTCCTTGCAGAAGAACATTTAATTGGAATTTAGTTCTAACCTTTAAATAAAAGATGGTTTAAAAGGGAATGCTTTCTTCAACTGAGGCAAATGTAATTTTTTTTAGAATTTGTTTAGATCTGATATCTTTCTTTTTTTGACTGTGATTCTGGGAAAGTGAATTAATTATCTCTGTTTTAAAAAAGCAAAATTTAAGAATTCATCTCTTTCACTTCTCTGCTACATGGGAAAAATTAAATTATATATGTGTGAACATTTCAATTTTTTGGTATTTCTCTGACTTACAGTACTGAAACAGGTCTTCTCCTCAGAGTGGTGTGAGGAAAATCTCAGGATTTAAAATTAAATTCTTTTAAATGTACTCTTTAGGATAAATCCAGATT
Organism: Rhagologus leucostigma; assembly: GCA_013397725.1. Taxonomy (NCBI): domain Eukaryota; kingdom Metazoa; phylum Chordata; class Aves; order Passeriformes; genus Rhagologus; species Rhagologus leucostigma. Next base: position 209,181 of record VZTD01005094.1, on the reverse strand, counting down.
CATCCAGATTCTGCAAGCCCAAATCTCTGATGATGCAAGTCAGCATTCTAAAATAATGTCATCACAGACATGGATTTCTTCACCTTCAAGATTTGTTCCATTCCTTTTCCTTTTCCTTCTTTTCCTTTTCCTTTTCCTTTTCCTTTTCCTTTTCCTTTTCCTTTTCCTTTTTTCTTTTTTTCCTTTTTTCCTTTTTCTTTTTTTCCTTTTTC
>VZTD01005094.1:193927-208804 GCA_013397725.1 Rhagologus leucostigma | reverse complement strand
TTTTCCTTTTCCTTTTCCTTTTCCTTTTCCTTTTCCTTTTCCTTTTCCTTTTCCTTTTCCTTTTCCTTTTCCTTTTCCTTTTCCTTCCCTGTGCAGCAGCAACTCAGCCAGACCAGGCTCTTACCTCTGGGAGAAGAAAATTCAATTTTGCATGCACTGTTGAAAATCTGCAAGTTCACTCTGGATGAGCACATTTGGGAATGTGCTGCTGTTATGATTTTGGCAAGGACACAGAGCAGAAGCCCTGTTAGGAATTACACTGACACAAATCTCAACAGGGCTTTTCCACCATCCACATCAAATTAACTCATCACCATCCTTACAAATGAATGCCAAAATAAAATGACAAGTAGCAGGGTTTCACTCCGTTTGAATATTGTAAAACCTGTATTTCAGTGGTTGCTAATGCAGAATGAAAGAACAAAGACAGATTGCTTGAAACTTTTATGTTCAGAAAACCAAACTTCCATTAATAGAAATGTAAATCATACCCCAGCTCACGCTCTTTGTATACGGTTTGAGCCATTATGATGTGCATGGTGAAATAATGGAATAATTATATAACAAGGAATAATATCAGTGTCATCAAAACAGCAGTGCGCTCTAGACAAGTACAAAAGAGATATGAAACTGTATAGTAAAAAGTCTAATCTGAATTATAAAATGCAGTTAGGCTTTCAATCAACCACATCTGCAGCCACAGCAGTGCCTTATTTTTTGTTACTTGGCATTCATGTTAGAGATTTAACTGCTGAACTGGAAGAACTAGGAACTCTCTGAATTCATAATTTTCAAAATGCTGATTGTTTTGAGGCTTCTGTGCAATATTATTATACATACATGCACATTCATACAGTGATAAAGTATGTGAGCACAGGAAATCTAAATAATAGAGTTTTATAAAGCATTTTTTTGAGATAAGTGATCAGTCAGGGAGCTGAAAGGAAAATCTGGTTGGCAACTCCAGTAACAACTTTGGAAGATACTTCTGCAGTGGACAAATTGAATGTCACAATTTAAGCTTTGACTTTGTTCTGGAGGATCAACATCGGCTATTCAAAATTTAGTGTGTAACTTTATGTCAGCTGGAGGTGCAGACAGTAATGGAACTGACACGTTGGTTTCGTTGTTATTTAAAACAATCAAATCTGTTTCACCTTTCATTATAGAGGAACTGATGGAATGCAATAGGCATGTTGTTTTTGCTGAACTGTTTTGGGGAGCCCAGGTCGATTTACGAGTCACACTCAATTTATGTCAGAGCTGTCTAGTGGCGTGACACTGAAATTACGCCTTACAGAAGTACGTTTCAAATGCAATCTAATTTACCCTCAATATTATACAAGTGTTTACTGCTGATTGTATGAATATCTCTAAGGCTTTGGAACCTGCCAACTACATGCAAGGTGACAGAAGCATTCAAGACGAAAAACGAAGATATTTAGGACAAAGTAGAACTGCAGAGAAGAAGTGGATCATGAGGGGTGAAATGACAGATCTTCCCTCTCAACTCGTTGACCATCAGATGTGCTCAACAAGGCTGAACCACAAGGTTCTTGCAGTGTTTAAATGGCCAAGCTCAGGAAATGCCACAACCTCTGGGGTGGAGTTTCTGGCCATCAAGAACTGCTCTGACTCTCTGCATATAAATATATTTGTAAACTGATACTGCATTTATCTACTGACAAATGTGAAAGGAAAGCCAAATCTTTGTTTATTCTGAGGTCAATCACTTGACTAAAGACTGGCCGCCTTGGCAGGAATGTGAGGTTAATCAGAGCAAATGACTTCTGAGACACACTCACATCATAGGGGGAAAAAAATCTGGTTTACATCTCACTCAGTCTGAGATAAATCACGAATTACAGTGAACGACATGAATGTACACTCCTGCAACAACAGTGCCTAAGTGAAACATCACTGGAAGCTTTTTCTTTTGTTCCTCTACCACTTTGTTCTCACTATGCAAGAAACATCTAGGGTGCTTTATTATATGTAAATTTCCTTTCAGTGCGAGGCTCATCACTTCATAAACAATGCAGTAGCAGGTAGTCTGGTTACAATAAAAGGTTATTGCCAAAATTGCTTTGCATCATTCTTCTAGCTCAATTTTACAGTAGAAAAGACTGGTTAATGATGTAAAATGTAAGTGTTGTAATTCAGTATTAGTACAGCTATTCTTGCAATCATTGCTAATAAATTCACTGCAAAAGAGTTCACATTTTTCTCCTCTGGAAGAAGTACAGCGTGTATATGCTAAATGACTAAAATAAAGTCATACAAATTTTAGCTGGAAAATGCAGGTAATAACAATATGACAATATGTCCATAAACAGCTTAATTACACGTACAAGTTAGAATGATTGCTTTGTGCTAGAGCCACAAAGATCATAAAATAATTGAAGAATGGGTAATTTGAACCTAATAATTCAATTTTTTAGCTGTAGAAGCGCTGGTCTCCTAGATCATGCATGTGATTTCAGTGGGTTCTGTGCACAGAGTTAGCGCTTTATCTGGATTTAATAGTTCTTGGTTTGTTTCCCACGTGGGAAGACACGGTGTCTGACCGCTCCCATCTGCCACGTCACTGCATGGAAAACAGGGGAACGAGAAAGGCACTTGCACACGGCAAGAAACCACAAATTCCTGTTCCACAAGAGCCCTCTTCCTCGGAAAATCCATCATCATTCTCCACTTTCACCACAAATTTTGTTAGATTGGTGAGCAAAACCCAGGAGACCCAGAGAAATGTGTGGTATTGTGTCTGAAGAGCAAGGCAGTCTTCCTCTGGAATGAAAGTTGAAGAATTCAATACTTAAATACCTACTGTAGCCCGTAGATTTGTCTTCAGCCTCTGCACTGCAAATTAAGCTACAGACCGGAGTGACTACGACAAGATAATTATCTCCACTAACTTTTAGCAGGGGTAGTTATCAGTGTCAGTCTCACTCTCCTTCTTCGTGCTTCAGTAATTGCTGATGAATGTGTATGAGAAAAAAGAAAAATAAAAGGCACCTTTTACACACTTACCTTTCACAGTCAAGCTTTCACAAAGTCCCTTAAAAAGTAATGAAATGAGCCATGCTGACAAAAGGAGCTTTCTAAAAATCACGCAGAGTATCCATTACATCCAAACCCGTTGGTCCCAGTCAGGTTTGGGCTGAGAAGCTGCTGGGCAGTGGTGGAAGACTGCCGGCTCAGGGGTTCACCTGGGCTGCAGATTGCTTCACCTGCCCATCAGTCCCTCCAGCTGCCAGGAAAGGAACAGCAGTAACCTTGCAAGAGCAGCCAAGTCCTCTTGTAGAAATTAGAAGAGCGTTCCTTTTGAATTTTCATTCTTTGACGGATTTCTGTCAGTTATTATTTAGAATCACAGTGGTTCAGGTTGGAAGGGACCTTAAAGTCCATCCCATTCCAAGCCCCTAGCGTGGGCAGGGACATCTCCCACTGTCCCAGGCTGCTCCAAGCCCCGTCCAGCCTGGCCTTGGACACTGCCAGGGATCCAGGGGCAGCCAGAGCTTCTCTGGGAATTCCATCCCAGCCCCTCCCCACCCTCACAGCCAGGAATTTCTTCCCAATATCCCTCCTAACCCTGCCCTCTGGAAGTGTGGAACCACCTTTCCTTGTTCTGCCACTCCATCCCTTGTCCAAAGTCCCTCTCCAGCTCTCTTGGATCCCCAGTTTGTACCTGAATATAAGACTTTTCCTAAACTCTAATAGCTTCCTGCTGGTAAAAAAAAAAAAAAAAATAGAAAGAAAAGGCACAAAGCTTAAGCTTCGTGACAAATATATGAGGATGTGCTTTGAAATGTTCCTAACATTTGTTGTAGTAGTTCTGGCACTATTACTCTCTTTCTAAATTAAAAGCGAACTTTAAAGGTTATTATCTGAAGGCTGTTGCATCAGGATAAGTCCTTCTCCCCAGTTCATACCATTCTGATCACAATAATACATTCCATTCTCCAAGATTCGCGTTCAGAAGCCAGCTGTGATGGTGCAAAAATACTCTTTTCCCTAATCTTGCTCTGAATTCAGACCTAGCAGTATTCTCACACCAATGCAGATATCTTAGAGCCTAAAGAAAGAGCCCAAGTGCCAGTTTTATGAGAGATTGTGTACTTCTTCCTGGTATTCACAAGGGCCCTCAGAGTGAGTGTAAATGAAAATCAGATTTCAAATATAGCTTCTGCTTCCCACTCTCTTTCCCTGACTTACTCACTGGCTGAACTGAGCGTCTCAAATGGGACTCTGGGTTAACACAAAAATAGGAAGATTAATGTCCTGCTTTGTCTCCAGTTCTGTGAGGGCAAGTTTTGACTTATAGCTGCACACCAGCATAACGAAGGGCAAACATTTAAAAACACCAGCATGACAACACTGGAAAATTACACATAGTTTGTTACCTGGGATCTTTTGATGTCAACACTTGCTTCTGTTTCAAAGATGCACTCCTCAGATTTGGCCATCAAGTTATAGCAGCAAATTGACTTTGATAATTACACATAACAGGGCTACACGATGTAACGCAGGTAATGAGATTTTAACTCACCAATTCATCTTGGGAATGAGTACAAGGAGCAGCAGTCAGCCTCCTCACCACTTTACACACTTTTAATGCTAGTTATACCCTGCGTGTGTGTTAGCCCACCTGCAGCGACATTATTTACGCAGTCCCATTAGGATTGCTCTCATTTCAGGGGCCTATTACAAAATTCTTTCAGACAAAGATGAGCCATACCTGTTTAACAGCTTGCCTATCTAAAGGACAGCACTAGAAGACACAGTCATCTTTCAGCCCTTCCCTGGTGCTGGGAGCAGGGAGGGAGGTGAGGCAGGGACTGTATAGGTATTCTCACTACTTGTATATTCTTTGCTATAAACACAGATCCACTTCCCAAGGCCTCCAATCTGACTGTGTAAAAGAAACTGAAGAAGCTGCAACTCGTTAACTTTTATCCTCTAAATTTTCTCTTCTCTATATTAGTGACATAAACCCACAGGCTGTAGAAAAACGGTAGGTTTGTATCTACGAGTTACACAGAAATATTAAAGGCACAACACGACCCAGAGCACATAATCTTGGTAACTCACCAAGTCCATTTATTTTTATGTGTAGAGTGAAGCAGCCTGTGTGTTTCTGTGCAGTTAATGGGCAGAGGAACAACCTTTAAAGACCTCTATGAGGAGGAAAACTCTCCACCCTGGATGTTACTGCAGTTCCCAGGTTTTCAGTGCCACCAACACACTCGTGGCTGGTTGGACTGTCCGGGCACTTCCCTGGCAAAGCACCTTCCCCTCTTTATTAGGGCCCAGAATATTTGCAATATATTTCCGTAATTTAGTAGGCATATATTAAGCAGAAGTCTCATCCACAGTGTCTTGGATTGTTTATGATTATGCTTCTTAAGAAATCACACATTTAATGTATCAACCACAATGACATTATTTGCTAAAACCCAACTTTATGTGACTTTTAAGAATATCTAGGCTTAAGCAAAAAGTGCACCTGAGCAGAAAACGCCAAAATTTCAACAATCTTTTTTCAATCCAAAACTAAAATGCTCAATGAGGAAATCTTGTCTGTCATCTGGATGTGCATTTGCTTCCTGTGTCTGGATAAAAATGCTTCACTAAAATGGAATTTATGATATGCAAGATATGTCACAAACTGACCTCTTTTCAAAGAAAAATAAAATGGAAAATCAGATTCCTGCAGGTTGTAACAAAATTTTTTTACAGTTTTGGTATGTGCTATTTCTGTTTGGTTTTACAAATGAAAATTTCCCAAACACATTCCCAGAAATTTAATTTTTGACGAAAACACACTTTCAAACTGAATACTTCAAGCTGATTACTTCGAGATAGTTTTTGATATAGATATAAATAAAGTGGAAATGGTGATTTTTAGCTTGACTATACCTCCAAAAAGAAGTTTATACATTGCAGAGAATTGTTCCAGGATCCAAGATTTGAAAGTAGCTTTTTTTTTTCCCAAAAATTCAGAATATTGGCCATTTGATGAGGATTTTTTAATGAATAATTCGATTTTGTCATGTTATTAGCTACAAAGCTTGTGATTTAAATAATTCAGCAGCTCTGGTTTAGATCTTCTTAACAGTGGTTTATAAGCTTATTGATTGTAACTGTTTAAGCTGGAAATTTGCCTATCTTTGTATCTGCCGTGGTAATATCACACACTATTTTTTCATCAACAGATGGTCTGCATTTTGAGTTAAGAATCCCTTAGTTTCAGTGTGTTATGTCTGATTAGAAAAAAGTCTTGTGTCTCAAAGAAATTTTCTGAGGCTCTCGCTATTCGAATGTATTCTGTCAGTTCAGTAACAGCTTGGGAAAATGAAATAAATAAAAAAATAGCTTTTAAATACTCAGCAAGGCCTCAGTAGTGTTTAGCAGTTTAATTTTTTTAGGTCTTTCTTAGCTGATCGTGCTTTAATCCCTCGCAATCACTGCCACCGTGCATCTGCTATTGCCGTCGGAAGGCTGATTATGAGGGATCCTCTGGAAATGCTTTCCTGAATTGAAAGTAGATGTGGCAAAACAGATCATGTGAGAGAGTCTCTGGACACATCCCAAGGAGCAGAAAAGTTTAACCACAGGCAGGGAAGAGTGTGAGGTCTACGATGGAATAAAACTAGAGTTGGAGATGGACCAAACGGAGAAATGGAGGGAATGGGGTGATGAAAAACACCAGGGACCTAAAAAAATGTGCAAGTCCTTGTAGATTGGTCACTTTTTGATTATTTAGGGTAACAAAACCATATCACATCTGTTCAGAGTCATATTCCAAATTTTTCAGTTGTTAAGAAATACATCCTGTAAAATGTTTGAATTCAAACTCCAGATTAGCCAGAAGAGCAGTGAACTAAGAACTTAATCTCACTGTCAAACTTCTACACTATATATGGCCACATCCTTATTTTCAGCATCCTTTCTATAAAAAAACCCAAACTACATTCTTTAAAAACAAAAATCTTCCTTTTGAAATAGTTCATTAAGGGAGTTGCAAAAATGGAAAAACTCCTCAAAAAACATGACTATAATCTTGCAAAGTGGATTCTGGACTATTTCGCAAAAATGTTATTGTAAGAAATATAAAACTCCAATTATTTACGGTAAAAACTGTAAATAAATTGGCGTTTGTTATCTGTGCTTCTGCTTGTTTTCAGCTGCTGACTGTTCAGGTGGACAGCACTGCCTGATTAATTTAAACAGCTGTCAACATTTTGCTTGTACTGTGAATTGAGATGCATGTTTTTTACAGGTTTGACAATGTAAATATCATTTAGCCTGCCAGGGGACATGTAAGTTGTGACATATTATACTATATTAAACTCCCTGATTTCCAGGGAAGTTTTTAAACTGGCACAATGAACATAATAAAAGCATTCCAGAAATCCAGGTGGCAATCCCTTTTTTCCAGAGATATACCTCAGCAGGCAGAAGAGGTTGCCTAGTCCCATATGAGTTGTTCCACAGGCTTCAAATCAGAGAATCTAAAACCTTCAGAGTTAAAAGTGTGGCAAACAGATTTATCAACATACGCAATGTATCAGGCCTTCATTTCTAACTTGTTTTTTTTCCAGTTTCCCTCCTGCTTTTGTGGCGTTACTCTTAAAATGCGAACAAAAGGGGTTCATTGAGCCTCTCGATATAAAAAATTTTCAATTTTATTTATTGAAAATCAACACAAGAACAAACACCCAGGAAAAAACATTAACAACATCCTAGGATGGTTCCATCTTCAAACTCATCCTCCTCAAAGGAAAAAGTCTCTGTGAGCCCCAATTTCCCTTCCTTAATGGGCAGCAGGTTGAGGAAAAAGCTCAAGGAAATTCAATGCAGAAAAATCAGGAAGAAAAATCTCTCTGGAGGAGTGGAGAACCAACAGAGAGATAAGAAAAGAATATCTCAGAGTTCATAGATCCTTGGAAATGTTGAGATTTCAACAGCACAGGCCCATGGGTCAGCCCTGTTTAGAAGGGGAGACAGAGAGGGAAAACACAGGTTGGATGGAGTAAAATATTACAACTCTGAAAACGCAGAAATTATGATTTCAGCTTCTTTCTTATGTTTTTATGGACACTGGTGGAAGGCCTGTGTACAACTCAAAGGAAGAATGGGAGAATAAAGAATCTGGATATTTAGGAAAAACTGTCACTATTCTATTAAGTATTGTTTATCTGTTTGTTAGGGGATAATGAAATCTAATAACTTGACCAAAACCAGTAAAATTTTGTGTAAAATAAACATAATTCCATCTAAACTCTTCTGTTTTCCCCTAACATACAGCCTATGTTTTCTCTCTAGTTTTATCCCATTATAAATAATCAAATTGTCTCATATAAACAATTGATTCCACTCTGCTAATGAATTGTTTTTTATAAAAACACATATTCTTTCCTTATATTTCTAGGTGCTTTTGCAAAAAAAAACATATTTTGAGGTTAAATCTAGCTTGATTGACATCTCTCCTTACCAAAGCAGGGAAGAAAGATCAGGAATTTAAATCAAAATTAGGCATAAAGAAGTAGAGAGGGAAAAACCACACCAAGAAAACCCCTAAATTATTCACTTTGTCTGTAGTAATTGGTTAAACCATGTACAAAATTTCTGTGTTTTCTTCCCCCAAGAAAATGGATGCATAATTTATCATTCTTAAATGAGAGTCTGATTGCTAATCCTTCCCTGCATTTCCTAAAATTCTGCATAAACTTTGTTACCAAGAGATGAGCGCAGCAGAAAGAGGGAAAAAGTTGTTATTTTTCCCATTTCAGGACTTGATGCGTTTTCCATTGAGGATAACACCCATATTCTGATGTCTTTTCCTGCATCAAAACTGGTATCACAAACCAAACGTACACAGGTGATTTTAAAAATTCAGTCTCTTCTTGGGCAAGAAAGAGAGAATTTAATGTTTCCCATGTACAGCACTCACTTGGGAAACTAAATATGAGCTTTTTTATGAGCTTTCTCTTCCTTTTTCCAAACAACACAGTTTCAGAAAAATAAGGACTGAGATTTCAGGGTGGTATTGGAGGGAGAAAAGGGTGGGAGGGCAGGAATCCTGATGAAAATACAATGAGAGGTCTTCCAAGCATTCTTATGTTTTTTTAATAAAGAATTACTTCCGAACTGTCTGCCAATTCCAGAATGTAGCAAATTTTTACGAAGACTTCTGCAAAGGAAAAAATTATTTAAAATCTGAGATTTCTTATTATTTAACCTGTAGCTGATCTTCCTAGTTGTTCAATATTTGATTTACTTGTAGGCAATTTGGAAGTAAATTTTTTCCTGAGCCAGTTATGTTCTAAAATATCTAAATGATTAACTACCATTCTAAATAAATAAATGCATAAATGAGTACAAAAATAAATCTTTCTGCTCTTTAGCCCACATTCTGTTTCTCAGATGAGGCATAGATATTAGAGGACTACTTTTAATTCTGATAGAGAATAATGGCCTTAAATTAAATGACCATAGCATTGGGGTTGTACACAAATATTGAAAGCAGTCAGGTCTTCACCAAAAATCAGTGAAAGCACGCAAATTTCAGTGCTTCCTATACATTAGGAGAGAAAATATTGGGGTATTCCCCCTCGAAAAGTGAGGAATTGGTGTTAAAATCTTTACAGAAGGTTGATTAACTGTTCTCTGCAGTGCTTGAGAGTTTGGACCCTCGGGTGCTTGTGCCCTCGCGGACGCAGAGGATTTGAGGCTGCAGAGTGAGAGAGGAGCTTTACTGAGGTTGGCTCAGGACGGTTCCCCTCACCCCGTGCCTGTCAGTGGCACCAGGTCACACAGCTCCACAAGGAGTTTCAAGGAGAGGACAGGAATTTCTCCAGGGGTGCAGGGTTGCCCAGGGTGTAAATGGCAGGATATATACTTGTAGGGTGGTAATTTTTCGACGGCAATGAAAGTTCCCCCTTCAGCCTGAGAATGTGCATGAGTAATCAGAAAGGACAGACAGATAACATAAATCTCCCGATATACGGTACTGTCTTATCTCCTTTTCATGTCTTATTAAAGGTGTTGCTAGAAGTGGCTGTCTGGATTTTTATCTCTCGGTTACTAATGAAGTTAGAATTCAGTGGTGTTTTAGAAGCTTTCCAGCGTGGCTTCTTGCACTCTACCGAAACGTGACTCATCAAAATTCAGTTTGTTCTTATCCTCCCCAAGCTGCAATCTCATCTAGAGAGTGTTGCTTGCGCTCTTCTTGATTTATTATCCTTTTCACTTTTGCTCATTATCGCCAGGTAACCTTATTTACCACCAGGTTCAGCTATCTTTTTCATGCAGATTAAAAAATATCTCTCTGCTTGATGCAGACCTGTTTCCTTCTGGTTGGAAAAAAAAAATCCTGTTTGTCACTTCTTTTTGAATGCATAGCTAGCTCTCCTTGCTTAATTCCCATATTTTCCATTTACTCTTGTCCCTTCTCAGTGTTCGCTGAGGAGTATACATCAAAGTTGACCAGTTTTTCCATCCTAAATCCAAATCATAGCAGTGTACCAGCTACCAGGAAGAAAATTAACTCTATCTCAGCTAAACAAGAACACCAGTGCGCACCAGTTTCAAATATCGCTAAAAAATCCAGCTTTTTGTCACAAAGAACAGGATAAAGGGATGAATTCTACACCAATATTTTACTGATATTGGCTACGTTTCCCTCCTCCAAATCCTCAGATATGAATTACTACAAGTACACTGAGAAGATCCTCCAGAAAGCTACTGCCAGGCAAATATCCTTCCAAATTTCCCTGCATGGCCTTGGAATGGCTCCCAAGAAACACTGGAAGGGGGAAAGAAAAACGATCTCCGCCATAATTCTCACTGAAATGTTGTGAAACCCTGCTGTTGGAATTGCTAGCTATCACCAAAGCAGCCAGTGCTCTCTGGTTGCTTTTAAGCTCCTATTTTATTATTAATCCAGCATTTCCTACAGTGCCTTATATTATGTCCCATTCTGGACTAAGGATGTAGACTTTTATTTTGGGATTAAGGGTTCACACTATAATGCAAACTGCAGAAAATTGTGATGAAATTTAGGTGGATTTATAACCAGTTGTGTGCAGGACAGCTCTATCCACCCTGCCATTTCTTACCTGAAGCTCTCTCTGTGTGCCTGTCTGAAAATAGCAGAGGCTTTTGCTTGCTTTCCACTGCTCCTGCGCTGTGAACTCACACTTGTTTTGCTATGTATAACCCACTGCTCTTTCTCACTTTCTTAATACACTTATCTAGTCAGGAGGACGTTGTATTATGCAATTCTCCCCATTGTAATAAATCATTTCCTGTATGTCACTGTCTTTTAAAAGTAAAAGCAGGCACCTTATTATTCTTCTAAATTCCCTGGTGCCAAGTAGCACATGCATCAATGTCTGTAGGTATGAAGATATCTATGATACTCTTTTTGGTGCTGCTGCACCTGTTGCACAACTTTTTGTGGCTCAAGGTCGTCATCACAGCAGCTCATCCTCTGCAAATGGGGAAAAAATGAGTGAGCACTCATTATTCCAAGGGCTTAAGGAAAGCTGGTGACCAGCAAAACTGTCCTTCAAAAAATCTCTCCTTAAAATCTTCTTTTACGAGCACCAGCTGGAAAAGAAGGTTGGATCTAATATGTGAAATAAGAAGGTTTAAGCGAGGTGATTGCTCGTTGCTTGGTGGCAACAGCTAAGTTAATTTTATCTCACAGTATTTTTCAAATATTACAGCTTAAATTTCAGTGTGAAGGAAAAATTTCTTAGCAGTTTGACCTGTGCATCCAGCTATTTCTGATACCCACTAAAGAACAAACGCAGAAAGAAGAGGCTTTTTACCTCTTTTCACCTAATAATTTCATAGAACGTATTTTAATTGTGTTTTAATTTTACCTGGTCACTAATGAATGAATCCTAAATGCTTCGTTACAGGGCAAAATAGCCACCACAGCTGTAAGCTGTGTTTTATTTGATAAATATACCAGTAAAACTGTTGTACACCTGTGCAACACGAGCTTCTCTGTGTCAGCCTCATAATTAAAAGTACAACTGCAAAGCGCTGCAATTTAAATGGGAAAAATATGGCCTTGGCAAACAAAAGAGCAACCACAGAATTAATAGCAGGGGAAAAAAAAGTGGTTTCTAGAAGTCTGACTATTTTGCTTAAAGCTGGGAACAATTTTTGTCACTAACCAACCCGAAACTCTGGTGATCACACGAAATCTGCAGAATATTTAGTGGACACTGTGTGACTACACAATAGGCACAATCCAGAAGAGTAAGAACAAGCCTATTTTGTACTTCCTTTTTCTGACTGTGCTGCAGATATTTTAATTTTTTTCTCTCCAGCACGCACTTGTACTCACATGATGGCAGGACAGCTGAGTTTGTGTAAAGTATTTCAACACTTTTAGACAATGAATAGATATTTTTAAAGCATTTTGTCTTCATGGGAAGCTGTATTTTACCCGGTCTCTTAGAGTTCCTGCCTCAGTGACAGCATTGTTTATAGTGGATTTAACTGCACTTTGTTATTTCATAAAAACTGTTAGAAGCTAAAAAAGGGTCTTGAAATGTTATTTGTGATTCTGTGACTCAGAGTGCTGTGTATAACCAGTGTAGACACAATGGTCTAAAAGAACAGAATAAGACAAGGTAATTATTTTTGGTTGTTTTCTTTTTTTTTAATTAACTGATAGAGGTGGAAAGAGAAATTTCTCAGGGATGTACATTCTTTCTCAGGTCTGAAACACCAGAATTAGAGTATTCTCAGCCTGGACTTTGAGGCTGAGACCTCTCAAGAGCCATTTCCCTCTTCTGAATTCACATAAACGAAACAGAAGAATCTTTCAATAAGGAGAGATTACATTACTTTATGGCTTACATAAAATAATTCATCAACACGTTATGTGTATTGTGGAAGCTCCCATGTCAGTGTCGCAGGGCTGATCCAGCAAAGGGCTTTAGGAAAATTAAACCCACACTGAAAATGACCCATGTAGCTCTCCCATCTATGGATTTGAAATTGTGTAGAAGTGCAATGGATGCATCTTTCTCTAAAAAAGTCCCTCAAACCTAATGGTAGAGACCCCTTTTGCTGAACTGAACTACTGGGGAAACACTTTGTCTCAATACTTAAATAGGTACAAAATACAAGAGTGGTCTTTGAAATGTCTCCCATGTGTGCCTGGGCAGTCTGTCAAGAAAAACACAAAAAATCTGGGGGTTTTATAATGAAAAAAAGACAAAACAGGAAATCTAATAACTAAATAGCAGTGAACACATGACATAAAAATTCACTGAATGAAAAGTTTTGCATAAGAAGCAACGTCTGTATGGTTACAAAGGTTACACTGATCAAAAAATAATGGAGGCTTACACAGACAAGATAGACAAGAATTAACTGTAAAGAAAATTTTTTAGCAAGCTGGGAAGAATTACTTTGTAATGTTAGACCTCAATCGGCATGACTTATTTTAAATCGTTATATGAATTTAATCATATTGCTTCAATGAATATTTACTCTTTTCAAATGTATTTTTCATTAGCTAAACAGACACAAATTTCCATTACTGGCTATGGTAAAAGAAGAAAGAAATGAAAAGCCTTTAGTGAATTCCAGATTATGACTCATTTGATCTCTCAAGTTGCCTAAGTCTTAGTGATAAAAAACATAAAAGCATTTTTTCATTTTGAAGTACTCATACAGAACTGTTGAGTTTCCAAAGTAATTAAAGAAAAAAATTAAAATTACATGAGCCCACAGTAACGGATCTGTATACGCTCCTCACTTCAGTGAAGTGTAACATTTAGGAGCAAATCTCTTCAATACTTGTCAAACACATGGCAGATGTATAACTGCTTATTCGGAGTACAAGGAGATGAAAAAATACTTTTCATTCATGAAACATTCAGCAATTATAAAAACCCAGGGACCAAAAGGAACCAAGGGACCAAAAAAAAAAGAAAAAGATGGGAGACTTTTTATGTAATTCCGTACATGAACAGCACCCATCACCTAATGGAGACTTGGCCCAGACTTTGTGTCTTTGTTTTCCTGTAACAACCCTGAGTTGAGGGAAGTCTCATCCATGTAAATACTGAATTTGCTTAAAGCATTTTTTTATTACCCACACTTTCAGCCTCTGATGGGCTGAGCCTCTCCTTTACACTTCAAAATTGCTTTCTTTATTTTTATCTTTTTTACCTCGGATCGGTTGGCAGAAGACAGCAGAAGAAAACTGCGAAATCATTTTTCCAGAATTCTTTCAAAAATAAAGGCTGTACTTTCTCAGTAACTGATTTTTTTTCACATTACTTTACTGTTCACTTTAGAGTGGAAAACTCTGTTGTGATACGTGGTCAGCTATGGCTGTGTTGAGGTGGACATAAAAGCACACACGTCGTAATCCAAAGTCGAGAGCGATAGAAAAGATTTTTATTTTTCTCTACTGCTATTCTTATACCTCTTTACAATGGCTGTGGCTTATTGGGATTGGCTGCTTAGCAAACAAGAACAAGGCTGTTTAACAAACAAAGACCATTCAGGTAATAAAACAATTAGCTATACAAGCAAAAGTATAGTTGCTACATATTATCCACAACTTCTTCCTGGTACACTCTCAATGTCCCATAACAAGGACATCCCCTCCGTGTGTCCAGAACATCTTCTCTCATTGATTATCTTCTTGGCCTTCTCTGTGGGTTTCACTGAAGCTGCAAAATTTTCCCTGTAAATTCTCACAGGTAAATTCTGACCGGTTTCAGGTCTGACTCTGTGAGGCCCCCAGACCAGCTGTCAGCCTCATCAGGTTCCCCCCCTTAGTTTTTGTATTGCAAAGGCAGCGTTTATTGACTTTTGCAGGGCCCTTTGCAA